>LPNX010004821.1:0-10395 GCA_001517045.1 Pseudotsuga menziesii | reverse complement strand
TAAAATTTATAGAACAGACCTGGATATAAATGTGTAATACAATCTAAATGTTTTGATAGAGAACATTACAGAGAATTGGACACAGTGCTCTAACCGTTAGGAAGAGCACTACACACCAATTATTTATGTTTGAAAAACATGTTTCTATTGGATATATATCCATGAATATATTTTCATCTACAATTTGTATCAATTCAATCTATCATCAAACGGAAAAGTTGTGCTCAAAATTGTAATTGTTGGTCTAAGATGAAAATAAAAAATAGCTCTGTTATGCAGGTTGTTCATCAACAGATTTGATATATCGTTTCATGAATTTTAAAAACCCGTTTAAATTGGATATTCCTACATGAATCTATTTTCATATCCAAATTAAATCAAATAAACACGTCATCAAATGAAAAGGTTTTTCTCAAAATTGTAACTGTTGGTCTAGGTTGGAAATAGAAAATAACTTTGTCATGTAGTTTGTTCCTTAGCATGTTTGAAAAATCATTTAAAATTAAGTTGAAAAACTATTTTTACTAGGTATATCTCTATGAGTTTTATTTAATATATATTTTTAATCATTCCAATCATACCTCAGAAGGAAAATTTATCATCAAAACACTAGCGGGTAGTCTGGGCCGGCCGCCACTCCTCAACAAGTAAAAAAATATGAATTTTTATGTATCCCTTTTAGATATATTTTATATGCATCATTTGAAATAATTATTTATGTTTATTGGAACATGAAAGTACTTATATATCTCTTTTCCTCCATAATCTTACCATGTGCAAGCAAAATGCTAGTTTTTTTTATAGGTCACCAAGTGATGAACAAGCTCTTGAGAGTGAATTTTGAAGACCAGTTTTATGAAAATGGCATGTCACCATGAAATACAAATGAAAAAAAGTGTGACATCATTTTATTATTGAGTGCTTGAATGAGTCATGTCTTGATTTTAAGTTCCCAGGAGCGTGCTACAACTACCGACTAAAAACAACAACAAGAAGACTTTCCATAAAAGTCGTATATGGATAGAGAACAAAGATAATGAAGAATTGATTTGAATATATAGTGAATACAATTTTACAGAAGTCAAAATCCCATTTATACATCAATAATCCATTATTTCCCATGAGAATACCTAAAGCACCACAATATGCCCATGTTTTCTTCTTAATAAAGACAACTTCCTACTCAACTTATTGAAGTTTCATTTTATTATGTGGTTGACTTAGAAGAAAAAAAATGAGTGTCATTGGAACACCATTCATGTAACCAATGATAATAAATCACAACTTCAACCTACTTCATTCCTTCACACAAAGGCCTCCATTACTTCCTGCTCTACCCACTCTTAACCCACCAAATAAGGTAACTTAGCACACATACATGGTTGATATACAATAACAACCCTCCAAGGGGTTCGACAAAATACTAAACTAATATGCATGTATATCATAAAATCTAGATCAAATTAGATTGAGAACGCCATTTTTTTTCTTTCTAAAAGCCAATACAAGCAAGTCATATATATGTATATATGTACATTATCAAATTTAAATAGATCCATTTACATCATTTTGGATTCATCCATTTCCATTATTGATGCATAATAATATCAAATTCAAAAAACTTTAAAATACATGTTCATATCGTTGGTCGTTGTCATTTGAGGATGAGGTCGAAGGTTGTTTTGTTGTCAAGATCCATTGTAGTTGCAGTTGTCGGATTTCCAATCATGTAGGATCCAGTGGTTTCCTCCCTACCATACCTTTATGGGTATTCTCCTCACCCCAGGACCCCCAAACTTGACGGGGATGACAATACTTTTCTAGCAATGGAAGTATGATGTCATGATCCTACTGGGAGGATCCTAACCTCTCTCATGTTGTATTGAACCACACCCTTCCACATCCACCTTAGAGCCACCAAGTGCTCAAAACTAAGGGAGGTCCAAAAAATCCCTTGAGCTCTTGCTCTCTTTTGGATTTTATTAACCTTTTCATTAATTTCCATGCATCTCATGCACCACTTTCAGTTAACTCTTCAATTTACTTAATTTATTTATTCTATTTATCCACCCACTTTTAGTTATCATAAGTTCTTTGATTAGTTAGGATTTTACTTTAGTTCAAGTTCCTTAATTTACTATTTTAATTGTTTTCTCAATTTAGCTTTATTTACCTTCATTTCAGTATATATATATATATATAATTTGTTTTGTTTTATTTTATTCATTTATTTATTTTTATTTTTATTTTATTTTAACTTGTTAGAATTTTACTAGTTCTTTCTAAACATTTTATTAATCCCCCCATTTCAAAATTGATGTCGATTACCATCATATTCTCGTCACAATTAGGATTATCAAGGTGTTATGCTTCTCGCATGCCCTTTCAATAATTCCCACAGGGAGGGATATGGTATGATGGCTTAGCCAAGGTTACCTCAATCCTCCTACCTTGGGGAGAGTCAAGTGGTTCATGGGGAATAAGGTTGAATCCTTATTTGTGCACCCACAGTACAATCCTCGTGAGTGATCGACCCATAGCCTACCCTCACGACACATGCATATGATGAACTGGATTTTTCCTCACTCTATTCAAAGCTCATCGTGCCATCCAATTTTCTAGTCTTATGCGTATAATTTTTCATCCCCATCACCTGATGTGGATCGATTGGAAATCACAATCCCATCATCTGCACATACAACATTGCGTGCGTCAAATATTATAAACAATATTTCAAACATAATATGAATATCAAATTGACATTAAATATCGAAGTTTCTCGACTCATCCAGAGTCCATGCATGTCATACATCATGTGCATCAAATATTATAACCAATATTTCAAACATAATATGAACCTCAAATCGACAACAATTGTCGAAGGTTGTTGACTCATCGAGATTCCATGCACATCATACCTCGTGTTCATCAAAAGTATCACACTTAAATCATATCATAAACAAGATTGATATCACCTGTCATAGTTGTCGACTCATCTAGAGTCTTTGAATATTGATGCTTTCTTGCATCTCATGTACCTTCCTTTCATGTCACACTCGACATACCATCAGAGTAGATGCTAGATATCACATAAATTTTGTGAGTCATTCATTATTATAAAATGTTATACAGCATTAAATCCTCGCTAATAGCTTCACATGATTCTTCATTCACAATTAAAATCATAATATAATTCCATTTACAATTGACCAATGTCGACATCATTTTCATAATCATAATTTACTCATCATTTAATCAACATGTCTGATAATTCTTCTTAAGTCATTTCTCATCAGTAATTAATTGTTTCACACATATCTAGGTCATTCGAAGCCAAATCCCCTCAAAGAATAGGTTCATACATAGTTTTAGTGCTCAACCCACATATAACCAGGTCATTCATCGCCGAATTCCCTCAAATAATAGTTATCCTGATCTCAAGAGTCGAGATAAACGGGGTGCTACATACACCCCCACTTCCGAAAACTTAGTCCCAAAGTTATAGAATAAGTATGGATATTGTCAATGTATTCCCAATGAGTCCTCCCAGGTCGCAGTATTGGGACTATAACTATCCTTGATTTTAGATCCTCATACATGAATCATGCCATGCTAGTTTACATAGAGACACTAACCATTATACCTTAGTATCGAGTCGTAATTTATATTTATACATAATGATTTCATTCAATTACTTTTCATATCCATAAATGGGGCATTATATACTCACCCTCTTTCAGAAACTTCGCCTCGAAGTTAATTTTATAATACTTTTAATGCCATTTTCACTTTCTTTTCATAGTCAGTTCTTCATTTCATTCTATTCTATTTTCATCAATGATCATGGACATAAGCACTAGATATGCTATCATCATTGATTTTATGTTTCATCCCATGAGGTTCCATTACATTCTCAATAATTCCATGGTAATGTCACGTAATAGAATTCTAGTAAGATTTTCAATAATTTCCAATACTAACTTAGATTTCCAACACCTCCTAGTCTCCCATGAGGATTTGGGATATTCAAATTAACTACAAGATATATCATATGAATAATCAATCAAATTTTAACACGTACAAAGGTAAGTAAGAATTCAAATCTATTTGGCTATCCTCTCTTCCAAGGTGAGATGATAGACATGATCATACAATCTTCAATAAAATACATATTGGTAAGTTATAATTCGAACTACCAAATCAAAAGTGGCTATCATGTAGTGTAAAAAACTATGCATAGTCACTCCAAATTCCCATAAGACTACTTCCCAATGCATAACTTTAGTAAAGTTTATTCCAACATGATACAATTTCAAAGCATCGTAACATAGCAACTTAGTCAAACATATTAAATTTTAACTTTTAGCCATTTTGTCATCACATCATGTCTAGCTCAAGGAGCTTATCACGTTCTTACCATATTTATTCATTTTTTGTTGTCATATGATTGCTTAGATAGAATTTTCAAGACATTCCTTATCATATCCTAATGTAATTAAATTGCCATGTCATATTACAATATTAAATTCAATTCTAATTCATATTCTATTACTTTTCAAACCTTGTCTCTTAATGAATTCAAATCCCATCATATATATCTCATTACTTCCACCTACATTTCAAAGTGCTAATGACCAACACTTTAAAACAAAAAGAAATATTCCCTTTCTTTTTTATGATCCCTTATCAATTTAAATGATAATTCCCTTTTCCCTTCCTACCCATTTTTTAGGGTTTACAGTTACCCTTTCTAGTAATGTAATACCCTTTGTTGGGACAATTTTTTATTTTTCTATTTTATTTTTCTCTATTTTGGTATTTCTATACCTCAATGTATCAAGGTTACCTATTGTTAAATCTCATGATGCAAAATGTGTTATAACACTAATCTTCATTCCCCCATCATTGCAATGGATTGAATAAAATTCACAATCCCTTTAATTATACCATAATCACCTGATTATACATTTTGTCCTAGCTAATTAATAAATTTTGAGCAATATATAAGCCATACTCATACAAGGTGTCAATTTATAAGAATGGAAATTTATACACAATGGCCATGTTTGAGTTTATGTAGTAATTTTTAATAACCCCTAACTTGTATCATAATCAACCCCATGCCTTTGTCTCGTTTCTCATATATTTTAGCTTTTCAAAAACAACGATATTCATTTATAAATAAATAGTTCTATATACCAATAATATTAACTAAATTATAGGATTCCTAACTATGGAAAGAACCATCCTAATCTATGATTATATTCATACCCACTAACACACACATACACTTATAATTGTACTATAAATTCCTCCTATAAAAATATCATTTACAATTTAATTATCAATGGTATTTTTGGGGGTGGACTGGCTTGAGCGGATCATCAAGATCCTGCAAATCCCACCAAGTGGATGCTCCAGATCATCCCAATCGTCTGATCTTTTAACACTCTTAACTAGCCGTAGAGTTAGGAGATGACATCAGTTGTTATCCGCAGACTAGGAGATGAGTGCAGTCTGTTAGGTGACATGGCGGTGGAGGAGATAACTGTGGATGGGCAAGCGTGGAGGCTAGGAGATGAGTGCATTCTGTTAGGAGACGTGGCGGTGGAGGAGATAACCGTGGAGGGGCAAGCGTGGAGGAGATATGTGGAAGCATGGAGGAGATACACATGGAAGAGTCTGTTAGCCGTCGCAGAGGAGTAGTCTGTTAGCCGAGTAGTCTGTTAGCTACCACCGAGGAGTAGTCTAGAGCATTGGAGCATTCCCTGGAGCATTCGCCATCCTGAGCATTCGCCATGAGATCTTGGAGCATTCGCTAGAGCATTGGAGCATTCCCTGGAGCATTCGCCGTCTTGGAGCATTCGTTGGAGCGCCTGTGCATTTTCCGTCTTGGAGAATTCGCTGGAGCGCCTGTGCAATAGAGGTAAGCCTCAGATTCCCCTGCTGAAAACAGAAAACACATTAAGGCTGAAAGAGTAGACTTTTTAAATAGAATGAGAAAAACAGATACAGATTTGTTGACAATTCTGTCCATGCTCTGCTTTTCAAAATTACCTTTCTGAAACAAACCACGATCTATAAGAAGCTTTACATAGCTGCACCCTTGCTGCATGGCCATTGAATAAGTTTCATCCTTGCTCTTACAGAATCCCTCAGCGATCCACAGTTGCACCAATTCATCCTCTACATACATAGCACAGTAAAGAAAACAATTCTGCACATTTGTGCACGCTGGGATGTGTCTCCGGAAAAGTAGATGACTGGAATCATCTACTTTTGTGCCTTTTCCTCTCATTAATGCGGCCACTACGGTTATGGCCAAGGGAAAGATTTTTCTAGAAACATTCCTGTAGTTCCTCTGGAACGTGGCTACCTTTGAAAGCTACTCTCTCGAACAATTCTTAGCCTTCGCCCTTCAACAAGGGTTCCACATTTATGGACTGTTCTGTCTCTCTTAGCCCTAAATTTCTCTGCCGTGTAGAAAATACTACTTTGCTACCTTTATCGGTCCCAAAGGCCACACCTAATTCTTCTAGGTTCACTGCACTACATATGTCATATGTCGTCCAATATTAACAGAAAATCGTTTGCTTCATTCCCATGAAGTCTCTAGCACTCGTCTGCAATTTTTCTGGCACATTCCTGTAGTTCCTCTGGAACGTGGCCGCCTTTGAAAGCTACTCTCTCGAACAATTCCCTGCCTTCACCCTTCGACAAGGGTTCCACATTTATGGACTGTTCTGTCTCTCTTAGCACTAAATCTCTCTGCCGTGTAGAAAATACTACTTTGATACCTTTATCGGTCCCAAAGGCCACACCTAACTAGGTTCACTGCACTCCATATGTCGTCTAGTATTAACAAAAAATCATTTGCTTCATTCCCATGAAGTTTCTAGCACAACCCAAATAGATTAATAATACATGTAACGTAGGGATCTGTACCTTCTCTACCAAGATGAACATGTGGCGTTGGGCTTTGTTTGCCATCGCATTAGAGCAGTACGAATACACATCGCTACTTGGGATTTATTTTATACGTTTTATTGCAACTTGCATTATATATTTATAACATAATTAGTATTTTAATATAAATAAAGAGAGATTTGACAAAACGCGAAGAAAATTTAATTAACATTCGAGCTCTACTCTGGTCGCAATCGATTTTAGTTTGAAGATAATTCAGGCAGTTCTGTAACTTACATTATTGCGCATATTGTATGGGAAGAAAATGTATCATGGCTTAGCTATAATACAGGTTGGTAGTTGAGATAATATATTGTTAAAGCATCAATTTCTATTATTAATACACATTGCCACTTGTATCAAATTTTCACCCTAAAAGACCCACCATGTGTAACAAGATTTTTATATTTTCTACGTTTTACTGCAACTTGCATTATATATTTATAACATATTTAGTATTTTAATATAAATAAAGAGAGCTTTGACCAAACGCGAAGAAAATTTAATTAACATTCGAGCTCTACTCTGGTCGCAATCGATTTTAGTTTGAAGATAATTCAGACTGTCGATTTTAGTTTGAAGATAATTCAGGCAGTTCTGTAACTTACATTATTGGGCATATTGTATGGGAAGAAAACGTATCATGGCTCAGCTGTAATGTTGGTAGTTGAGATAATATATTGTTAAAGCATCAATTTCTATTATTAATTTATTTAATGGACCTTTGGCTCTTACCTCTCTAATAATTTTACACATGTGATACATTACGGCTTGTGCTTTCATTCTCCCTTCTTATTGTCAATGGAAATATCATTTTATATTTAAATAAAACTAATAACCATGCTATGTGTTACCTTATATATAATACAAACATTAAATTAAAGTATTTAGCTGAGCTTTCCACTGTTTTATATGCTACCACTTGTGCTTTCATTGTCAATGGTTGCCATGACATGCTACCAGTATACAAAAATAATATTGTAAATACTACAATTTAATATGTTCTTGTCACGTCGAAACTTGTAATATGTGGTTATTGTAATATGTGGGTAATATTATTTTTTAAATCTTTTATAAACATATATTAGTAGTAAGGATAGAGATGGTGGTCACATTAAATTTTAAAAATGCTTTGGATTTACTTTTCCAATAATTTAGACATTATTTCTTATATTATGATTATATATAATTTTAAAATTATGATTATATATAATTTTAAGACATTATTGTTTATGTTTTTTTTAAATTATAATTCTATATAAGTTTTAACAAAGTCTAAGTTCAAAATATGATTATAAATATTATATTTTAACATTTTTTTTATTATATAAAAATTTCAAAGTATCTATTTTAATTTTATATTAGTTTTGATTTTCATAGTATTTGATACAATACTACCCAATTAGTAGTAAGAATAGAGATGGTGGCCACATTAAATTTTAAAAACTAAGAAATAAAGTAACAATATAACTCTAAAACTTTAGTTTTTTTTTTAACATTTAGCAACTATCATGAGAGTTTTCAAAATAGATAACAATAAAGCCTATAGAGATCATTTGAGTGACAAAACAATGGTTTTGGGCTACAAAAATTGGTATACATGTAGAGAACAAGTAGCACTACTTATATGAAATGCTTTTTACAGTTACCCACTGTTATTTGCTTCTATGTTTATCCGAATTGCAAGAACTGTATAATCAAATATTTATTTTATGGTGGTAGTATAATCTTTATAAGCTTTTTTATGTGAGATTTAAGGTGGAATATGGTCTAGATTTTTTTATCTAGATAAGAGGATGAGACAAGAGTATAGTAGAGATTGATTTTATGGCACTTTCAAAATTAGAAATAAACAATTATAAACCAAAAAAATATAAAAAATTAAAAATTGGTATCTCATCAAGGGATAATTGGTAGGGATGAATGGATAACTCACAAGTGATGAATGGATAACCAACACTTCATGGATAACCTAAAGAATGTGGATGATAACATGTAGAAAGACATAGATAACTCACAAGTGTCTTCTATTCCATTACTATCTCTCAACCATTTGATCCCTATCAAAGTTATCCAACCACAAACTATGTGGGTGTGCTAGAATTGTTTTTCACATAATCTCACAAATCCATAGTCCCATAGGCATTTTCAGGTTTTTCAACACAAATTTAATGTTTATATGCCTTTTATATGTATATATCTAAAGTAATACATGTATTTTATGTTATTAATTATATTTAATAATAATAATAAATTATTAATGACATAATATAATAATTTGAATAATAAGATATGAGTAATATATTTTAAAAATTATATAAAGGGTTTTCAATTTGTGAAGGCATATATGCCTTCACTAAATGTAAAAGGCATATATACTTTTTATTTTATTGTATGTATACAAATTTAAATAGTTATAAAAAGATATCTCATTTCTAACATTTCATTTATTAATTAATGTTTAAGATTAATTATTATTTAAAAAATACATATTTTAATATGTTTTTATTAATCTTTTTGCTTCCACCACATGTGCATTAATATAGTACTAAAGGAGATTTCAAATAAGGTAAATCATCGATGTATACATAATGTTGTTCAGCATAGAGCTCTCTCACCTCTCACAATCACGTTTAAGTGACTTTAGAGACTTTTGTTTACATGTTGAAGAGCCTCGGGGTCCATGTATTGTTGTAGAAATTGGGTGCCAAAGGTTTGTTTGAAATTGTATTGTTCACCTCAGTTCATCCAGAGGATATGCAAATGCAAATGTTGTGGTGGACTATTTGTTGGATTCATTTCATGTCATTGACAGTACTCACAATAATTGATATAGAAATATAATTCCGCCCAGCCATCTCCTAACTTAGATGGAGCTAGGTCACAGGAACAAAAAGTTTTATCACAAATCTTCTTGTCACATGACAAATGACAACACAAATTGGGGTATGGTGAATGAGGATGGATAAAAATTATTCCGCCCAGCCATCTCCTAACTTAGATGGAGCTAGGTCATAGGAACAAAAAGTTTTATCACAAATATTCTTGTCACATGACAAATGACAACACAAATTAGGGTATGGTGAATGAGGATGGATAAAAATTACATTTTAGTTGTAACGAATTGAACATTTGAAATTATATGAGTTAAGTAATTTATTCATTTCATCTTTATTGTCTTGCTCTGTCACTATATAAGTGGTGTGTCTGTATTAAACTTTGAATTATTAATATACTAAAGAGTTAAACTATGAAGCACTGCCTTAACTAATAAACTTTGTTGTTCATGCACATCAGATCTTACATTTTGAAAGAACCATGACAATATCGCAACGAATCCAACCAAATTTGCCCAATGGTTTTGGGACTCAGATTTCCATATCTTCCCAATTATTCAATTTAGTACTGAATACAGCCAGAACAAGAGAA
>LPNX010004818.1:0-30729 GCA_001517045.1 Pseudotsuga menziesii | reverse complement strand
TCCATAGGTAGAGGTTGGAATTGAAGGTATTGAGCCATAAAATTTACCACTAATACTCATGGACAATGCATGGGATATTTAACCACCATGCAAACCTAGTAAAGTGTATGTGGCCCCACTCCCACCCCACCTTATCCGTGTGGGACTATTTTGAAATTCGTCGATGGATTTTTTTCCTCAAACTGTGGATATGTTGGGGCTTCCTCTACAACCGAAGACACTTCTACATCCCGTGACCTGATATTTTCCATAACGTAAAACAAATATTTCTGATAAAGTCTATCAAAGTCAGTCGCCTGGCTTCACAGTACTTAAAATGAAAAAAATACTTAAATATGTCAGTTAAAGGGAATTTGACATAACAAACAAAACTACTTTAAACTTTAATATAAATTTGACAACCCGCAAAATAATCGTCAAAAATTGAACCAATTATTCCGAATCTTTAACGAAAAATCCACCAATTCCATAAAACTTGAGCAGCTAACTGATTTTTTCCTTTAGAGATGTCCACTTATAAGTCCAAAGATGTAAAAAAATTTGATCGAATTCTTCAAAGTAACACTATGGGAATTATTGAAATTCTTTTTCTTCATTCCATTTTAAAACAAAACCAAAATGTCCTTAAGAGTACAAAGAAAGTTATGTTTTTTGTTAAGATTGATATCCACTTCTTGTGACTTGGATGTTCTTGGTAAAAATGATTGTATATATGGGGGTGTTGTCCAAAACAACCTTGTAGGGTGACATTTTGGTAGCACCATGATAGGTGGTATTGTACTACCTTTCTGCAAGGGGAGTGTAGGGGGGTGGGGGAACTACTAAACCCAATGGCCATATCAGTCAATAAAAAACCCAAAGGCTAAAAATATTTTTATGGTCAACACCTCACAACCTCTATTACTTGTTATTAAATCCAATATCTCAAGTTTTGCAGTATCCAGAAGTATTATGACATGCATCATCATTGTGGACATCGGCGTTTCCATCATCATCATCATCAATTCCATATGGTACATCAGCATCATATTGATCATCATCCTCATTATCATCATCATTGTCAGAACTAAGTACATCATCAAAAAAATAATCATCATCATTGTCATTATGGTCACGCATATGCCATTAGTGTTCTTAATCACTCATCGACATTAGGATTCATGTCATGTAATTGTTAAGGTCATGTATATGTTGTTACAACCATTTCGATGATAAGAGGGTTGTTTAGATGTCGTTACAGACATTTAGGTGCCATCAGAATCAATTAGGATCCTAAAGTGATACCACATGCATAATCATCATTGACATCCACATCCACATCGTCATCATCATCATACAATAAATCAACATCATTGTCGTCATAGTAGTCATCATCAATATAATTGCGATAATAACGAGAAAGGAGCCATACTACCTCAGAACAATGGATGATATAGTCTTATACTTATAAAATCATATCCATATGATCCATCATAATTATTGTAATGCATCATCATCGTGTTGTTAGGGCCAATCATATGCCATTAAGGTCTATCAAATGTTGTTGGGGACACTCAAATGCCATTAGAGCAATTTAGGTGACATTAATCTAATTTACCCCTCAATAGGATTAATTAAGTTCCAAAAGTGACATGATTATGATCATTTAGGTGCCACTATGATAAATCAACATCCAAAATTACTATCACATGAATAATGATCATTAACATTAACATTGATATATTATGTCAGACGTTTTTCGAACACAATTCCTAGCTCTAAACCTAGTGAAATTCCTAGCGTAGTTCCTTTCAAAATTTCTGGCATTATTCCAGGCATACCTGGATCTATACCTGGTGTTATGTTGGATGTTTTCTAGGTGAAATTCCTAGCTCTATACTTTACTCTATGTTGAGTGTTTTTCCTGTCGAAATTGATGGCAAAATTTCTATCGCTAACCTTAGATTAATAAATGGTGTTATGTTATTCAGGATGTTTTTTTGGAGGTTATTCTTAGCATTATATGGGATGCTTTTGTGGATGCTAATTGGGACGTTAATTGGGATGCTAATTGGGGTGCTAATTGGGAATATAATTGTGATTCTAATTGGGACACTAATTGGGACGTTAATTAGGATGATAATTATCATCCAAAATAGCGTGAGATTTTAAAAAGGGATGCTAATTGGGATGCTAATTGGAATGCTAATTGGGATTCTAATTGGGATCCTAATTGGGATGCTAATTGGGACATTAATTGGGATGCTAATTAGCATCCAAAATAGCACCAACTTTTAAAAAGGGATGCTAATTGGGATGTTAATTGGGACGCTAATAAGGACGCTAATTGGGATGCTACTTGGGATGCTAATTATCGTCCAAAATAGCACCAACTTTTAAAAAGAGACACAAATAACGCCATTAAAAGTGCCATCCCATGGAAAATCATCCACTTTGTCCAAAAAATGATGAAAAATATACTAAAAGTGATAGTGGACGCTAAAAAGGAAGCTAAAATAGACGCTAATCATAGGGTTTTGTTGTAGTGTATCAAGATGTGCAGTTGATGCCTACAAAATGAAGGGAGAAGAGAAAGCTTAAGAGAGTAATACATAGTTTAATGCCCAGAGAGGAGAATACAATCAAGAAAGGGGTGGATTTAGTAGAGGAAGAGGAAAAATAATTTGTTACAATTGTGTACAACCAAGACACTTAACAAGAGATTTTTTGAACCATTGTTTTACATGCACATATTGTAGAGCACTAGATCATACTTTTGAATACTATCCACAGTTGATAGAAAAATGGCCGGAAAAGGGAACTCAAAATCAGAATCAGAACCAAAATGTTCAAAATAAATATGTGGAGAAAAGAGAGGCTCAACCTATTGTCGTAGTAGTTACAGGTGGGGGAGTTGCGACAGGAGGTGATATGCCAACACAAAGAAAGTAGAGTGAACCATGGATTAGGAAAGAAGAAAAACTTCCACTAGCATTTAATCATCAAAATCAAAGGGAGATCTGTGTCAAATATATAAGAGAGTTTATTATGACAAATCAAGGAGGGTCATCATCTGCAACTCGCCCAGTGTATGATACAGTACCATTATATGAATTCCTGTGACTTATGATCATTCAGTCCCTAAGAAGCCATCAATAAAGGTAAGTGCTTTGAAGAGTTTCTTGCAAAGTTGTTTATATATATTAAAATATGAAAAGGAATTAAAAGAAATCCACAGTTTGATTGATCAATATGACCGAGAAATGGTAGAACATGTTGAAGAAATAAATATAAACCATTTTTAAAGAAATAAGAGAACAAGTAGGGAATTGTGACTTAGTGCTTGGATTGGAGACTATGACATGGACTTTATTATTTTAGATATTGGGTCATATGTGAATGTACACACCAAGAAAACATGGGAAAAGCTGGGAAAGTCTAAGATTGTACGGTCTCTAGTGCAATTAATATTGGAAAATAAGCAGAAATTAGTTCTATTTGGTAGGTTAGTAGGGGTATCTATCGATGTGGATGGATTGTGAAGCTTTGCACATTTCAAAGTTATTGAAATAATAGGTGATCTAACCCATATCGAACATCACTTGGGATATATAGGGTAATGGACAATTAGGTCATCATTAACTTGACAAAGAGAGTGAAGACCAGAGTTATTGCACCCTTGTATCCTATAGAAGGTCAAAGATATTTTGAACCAGTTAAAGATGAAGTTGATGCTCAGGAATTGTAAAATATTTATAAAATGAATTCAAGAATGGATAACTATATCGATCCTACAATAGATAATAATATTATTTTCTGTATTACCATCTCATATGCATCAGATTCAGATGAAGGACTAGATAATTGGCGAAATAGGTTGCATGAAGTATCTATGAGAAGGTGTGCTTGTATTACTAAATCAATGAGTTAGATTGGAACAGAGGTATGTAATCCACCTGTGTATGATGGTTTAACAAATTTATATTCTTTTATTTTTTAGTTTGAATTGCAAGTTTCGAAGCAACTACGACTATTAGCTTTATATGTAGCTCTAAATTCTACCCCAACAAGATCGTGGACTTCTCATAAGAATAACATAGAAGGTTGGTCGTAGTGTAAAAGGTTGTTAGAAATCAGATTTGGTGAAGTTATTTAGTATGTTAGGGTGAATTATAATGGTTTGTCTAGTCCTGCAGAACATTTAGTAAAATTTACTACAACATAGAGGACTATACCTACGTGAGAGTGGTACATATGTTTATTCACACATTAGATACAGTACCAATAAACTGGTATACATAGTTGGAACTACGAAGTGGAACCATAGATTGTGAAGAGATTATTATGAACTTAAAGGAAACTTTTATTTTTGAGGATGAAATTCCAATAGTAGATGCAACTCTACAATTTATTAAGAACAATTTTTTTGAAGAATTTCATTTACCTATATACAATATGCCAGATTGGGATGCAACATTCCAACATGCATTGGAATGTTATAACTTTACTAGATATCAGGAAGCTTAAGATCTGAGGGACCTGCATATACCAAAAACAAAGGGTAATCATGAAATATAAGAACCTAAAATATAATCTACTAAGTTTATACAGTCCTTGAAGTCTAGGAATTTAAATATTGGTTTAGAAGAGAACCCTAAGTTTGTTAATATTGGGGATTATTCAGATGATAAAACTATTGGAAAAATTACCGATTTATTGCATGATTACCAGGATCTCTTCCAAACCAAGTTCTCATAAATGAAAGGTATTTTTGGTGACTTAGGAGAGATGAAAATCCCAATCATGTTAAGAATTCTATTAAGCAATGACCCTACATATGGAATCCAAGATATAAATATAAACTGAAGACTAATATTGATAGGATGTTGTATGCATGAATCATTGAACCTATGGAAGAGCCAAAGTGGATTAGCCCTATGGTGGTTTAGAATAGAATATGTTGGATTTTAGTGTTTGTTTCAATCTAAGGAATTTAAATTATGCATGCTTACATGATCCATTTCCCGCACCTTTTAAAGATGAGGTAATAGAGAACGTTGAATTCCAGGATGCCTACTCATTTACCAATGGATGTTTTGGATATCTTCATATTAATATTGCTAAGGAGAATCAACATAAGACTACATTTGAAACATGGTGGGGTTGTTACCAATATATAGTGATGACATTTGGGTTTAAGAATGCCCCTACTATTTTTTCTAGAGTTGTTGTTACAACTTTCAAAGAGTTTATTCATAAGTTTCTCTAGGTATACTTCGACAACCAGACAATTTTTGGTTTTCCAAATAATTATATTGAGAATATAAGATTGATGTTGGATCGATGCAAACAATAATAAATCTCATTAAATATAGAGAAGTGTATCACTTGTCCTCTTTTCAGTACCTTACTGGAACATGTAGTGTGTAAACATGGACTTTTGATGGATCCTACCAAAATTTCTATTATTGTGGACCTGCCACCACCAATATCACTGCGACAACTGAGAACAACATTGGGACATATAGGTTACTACAGGAAATTTATTAAGGGGTATGCACATATTACTACTCCCATGGAGAAGTTGTTGAAGAAGGATATTAAATTCCTATGGAATAAGGAATGCCAACAGAGTTTAGATACATTGAAAGAAAAGATTATAATTGTGCCAATTCTGGTCTTTCTAGACCGGAGGAAGGAATTTCTTGTGCATGTCGATGCTTCATCTATAGCTTTGGGTGCATTTTTTATTGGGGTCTTCTGTTAAGATGTATACTGACATTATGATTTACGATACCTAGTCAATAAGCCAGCGTTGGGGGGAATATTTGTATATGGTTGTTGTTATTTCAAGAATATGATTTTGAAATTGTAGTTAAACCAGAAAAGGTAATGTAGGTCCTATCCATCTGTCAAGGTTGGAGACAGGAGAAGATATAGTAAATTTAGAGGCTTGCCTACTTGATGCACAGTTATTTTCAGTAAGGTTCACAGACAATTACTTCGAGGAAATTGTTTAGTTCTTGAGTACAAGTATGGAACCTGAAGATTATACTATTACACAGAAGAAACTGTTGGTTGTAAAAGCAGTAGATTATTAACTTATAGCAGGACAACTATACAATTTTGTTCTAGATGAAATTTTGAGAAGATGTGTGTTGGAACATGAAAGAATTATTATATTAGCAAAAGATCATGATGGTGTTGTAGGAAACTATGCAGGTAAGTATTTAACAAATAAAATACTAAGAGAAGGACTTTGGTATCCTACTTTACATGAGGATGCAAAAGCATATTGCATGTCTTGTGATGTATGTCAAAGAGTTAGGAAACCTTCAAGAAAGGGTGAAATGCCATTAGTAACTCAAGTAACTCTACAATCATTTGAAAAATGGGATATTGATTTTGTTCGACCAATTAAACCACTTGTGAAGAGGACATGATCTAGATACATAATAATTGCGACAGAATACTTGACTCAGTGGGATGAGGATGAAATAGTTAAGGATTACATTTTTTCAACTGCTGCAAAGTTCTTATTTGAAAATGTGGTTACTGGGTTTGGTTGTCCTAGAATTTTAATGAGTGATCAAGGATCCCATTTATTCAACATGACCATTGAAGTATTAATAGAATAGTTTCATATCCAACATCATAAGATTACACCATACCATTCTCAAGCCAGTGGAATTGTCGAAGCTTCTAATAAAATTTTAGAGAATTCCTTGACAAAAATATGCAATTTGAACCATGACAATTAGGACTTGATGATACTAGCAATGTTATGGGCATATAGGAATACTTGTAATAATTTGACATGTTAAACACCTTTTAGGATGGTATATGGTTAAGAAGTTGTAATTGATATGGAATACATTGTGCCAAGCTTAAGGATTGTTATATTCATAGAAATGACAAAGACTAGGGAATTTGAGGAAAGGTTGTCATAGTTGTTGAAGTTGGGAGGAAGACAAGTTTATTGCAGGCTTCCATCAACAAGTACAAAAACCCAAGCAAAAGGCATGGCATGATCAACATATTAATAAAAAATAGTTTCAAGTAGGTGACTTAATTCTCCTCTATGACAATAAGTTCTTGAAACACCATATTAAGTTTAGAATGCACTGGTTAGGACTATATGTGATTAAGTAACTAACTGAAGGGAGTGTTGGGTGTTATATCATCTAGATTAATTCACCCAATATTTAATTATCGACTGGGGTTGGTAGGATTAGAGTTAACACAAAATATATGTGAAGGTAGAGGGATTCCTGTTAACCCAAAAATCCCCCACTAAGCTCTCAATGGACTACACCACCCAAGGACAACATCTCACAACACTCATATCACTCCATTAGACCTTCCATTAGACCCCCACACCTCCAAAATAGCTTAAGGATGAAGAAAAAGGGCTAAAAACCCCAAAAAGGAGCCCAAAATAGCCCCCTAGGAGCTAAAGCCCTCAAAAAGGGGCTAAAACCCTAAAAGGGGATAAAGTTAGGGTGGAAGGGACTAAAATCCCAAAAAAGGGGCTAAATTTCTGACCAAGGGCTTAAAACCCTAAAACCCCTTGGAAAAGCTATAAAAGGAGGGTGGGGGGTCACTCTCAAAACACTTCTCCCATTGCCTATTGTTATTCTGCCCGTGGATGCTTTGAGACCTTTGCCTCTCAAACCACCCACACTCCCTCTCCTCCATCTCCATTTCCATTTGATCCATTGCTCCACAACCAAGAGAGAGAGGCTTCCACAAGCTAGGGCATGGTGGCTCATTCCCACTAGATAAGGTATACTTGTGCTTTCATGTTTTGCTTCTTAGTTATTTAATTTGCTTTGATTTCTAACCATTGCTTTTATTTACAGGTTTTGCTTAACATTATTTGTAGGTTTTTCCATTATAGCTTAGGTTTATTTTGTAGGTTTCGGAGGTGGAACCCTAACCCATTGTGTGCAGAGGGGTTCAACAGTGCTCCATTTGCTTCTTCTTCTTGCTTAGATTATCTTAGTGTTAGTTTACTATTCTGTCATTTACATTTCCATTTTGTTTTTCAACATTTACCATTAGCAAGAACCTACCCTTCTGCCCTATAGGTGGTAGGGATCCATTCCTACCCCTGTAGCAGGGAGAAATCCTTGCTACAAAACTGGCGACCATACCAGGTCGATCCCACGGGATCCCTAGGCCAAAATTTTAATTTTTCAAATTTTACCCTAGTTTTCAAATTTTTCTTATTGAATTTGTCTTAGATTCAATTTATTTCTTTTTTTAGGTACTGTTGAAGCCTCTACTAGGAAAAAACGAGCCAGATTGACCACAGTACTAGTTATTGTCGGCCAGATCTGACTTTGTCTCACCAAAAAACCCCAATCTGGAGTAGGGCACTCTTTTCGGGGAAAAAGGTGAGATTGGGGCCACTTAATGGGAAAACAGGTGCACCTAGGGTGCACTTAATCCCCCTATAAGTGCAACTTCAACCCAAAAAATCAAGTTGCAGCTATTTCTGCATTCTGTGCGACCCCCTCGCTCATTTCTGAAAAAATCTCATAGCCCCCTCGCCAGATTTGGTCAGAAATGTGCGGCCTGTCAAATAGAACTTTAATTTGAATTTAATAGACTGTAGATTTCAGTTTCAAAGGACTGTTAGTGAAGCCCAGCTGCCTCTGTCCACCATTGCAAGTTAATTTCATTTCCTATTTTCATTTTCTGCATTTTATTTCATGAACAATGTGTAAATGTTAAGTAAATCATTATGTCTTAATAAAATGAACCTAGTCTAACTAAAATCAACTTAAAATCAACGATATTGCTTCCCCTTCCTCCTCTACCTAGTCATCACCCTCTGGGGTATTCTAGGATATGACGAAGGGAAAGCTCGTATAGATCTAAGCACTCCATGATATTGTTCCAAAACCATTAAAACTGGGTGACCTGGAAGGTAGACGGGGTAGAGAAGGAGGGCTTCTCACGGCACTAAGTGTCCTCCCTGTTGACCAACCTAGCATTCGAGAGGTGACGTGAGGATCTATGGATGGGCTTAGTCCCATTGTGTTGAGATCCCAACACCTTCTGTTGGTTGAAGAGGAATATCACTATGAGGTAGAAATCTAGTTAGGCTAGCAAACATTTAGGGTTAATCACTGTACTTGTTCACAATTTTTGTTTATTTATGTTTGCATACACAACCACAATGACATGAAATCTACCATGATGAATTCATAAACCATATTGCAGCAACCAAATACCAAAAAAAATAAGCAAACAAATACACCATACCAACTAATTAACCCAACTCAGTTCATGACGCTGAGTAAGCCTTAAAATTTACTAATTTACACTAAGTTCAAACAACTCTGCAGTCTTTGAGGACATAAGTCCCTAATTGTGTCAACTGTGGGAAGTACTTGGGCTCTACCCAGAAACTCATTGTGAGGAGTACCACAGGAACCCCAAAGTAGTTGGCCACTGAGAGGAATTGCCAAGCGAAACGGGCAACGACCCCTTCCAATTGAGTAGAAGCACCTGTGAGGAACAAGTCAAGAACTATATTTCGGTAGTCTTGGTGGCCGAGTGACCACCTGCAGCCAATAGGAAGCCACTGAAAACAGGGTCCAAATCTCATTACCACCATTTTCACACATAAAATCAAGCACAATTGATCCTCCACACTCTTCCTCACGCCTGAGAGGCAAACCACCACAATTCGGAACAATCGATCAGCACCATCAAAGCTATTCTCAGTGATATCCCACACCATCAGAGTGACACACAGCCTCTGATTCTAATTTAGACCCATATCAGTCTGAACCAGACCTCCACACCGCACCATCTAGCCCCATGGCTAATACAAATCCGGATCCATTTTCCGGCCTAACCTTAGCAAGTGGACCCATGTCCACATCACAATCAGTTACCTACAACCTGGAAAGTGGCCCAAGCACATTCATGTAGACTGTCCTTATCTAGCTTCCACCACCTATAGTGACCATCCAACCTAGCCCACTTACAACACATGGAGGCAGTGGCCCTTCTACACAAACTACCCCTCTTGCCACACAGGGGGGAAGTGGACCATCCACCTACATTGCCCCTACTGTCATACATGGGGGCAATGTCCCTGCCACTCATACCATCCCACCCACAACACTTGGGGCCATTGGCCCATCCGCAATGGTGCCACCGCAAGCACCCCCAGCTGTGCAGATGCACTATGCACCTGCAAACCCCACCACCATCGTAGCCCGATCCCACATCAACTTGGGGTCAAACCTGCCCTTCATGGCTCACCTGAACTTTCTTGATTTGGATAGATTAACAAATGACCCCATCCTCCACCAAGATTTTTGGCCACCTATGCCAACTAAGCTACCATTAGATATCCCCAAGTTTGAAGGAAAAGTTGGGGAATGTCCCCAAAACCACATAATGACATTCCATCTATGGTGCTCATCCAATAGCATCGTAGATGACTCCATTAGATTGAGGCTATTCCAACGCACCCTTATAGGTGCGGCATCCAAATGGTACATTGAGCTACCACAAGCCAAGTACCCCGACTTCAACTCCTTAGCCTTCATGTTCCTACAACATTTCCAACTCCCTGTTAGATATGATGAGGGGGTTGAGATCCTACTATCCTATCATCAAAGCACTACCACTCACATAATTGACCGTATCCATGAGTGCAGTGATATCGTAGCTTATGAAAAATCCAACTAGACGACGGGATCTTCTTGGATTGGTTCCTTAAGACTTTTCTCTCGCCCATTGCAAAGGACATCGCATCTGAATGTCCCCAATTTGAAGAAGAGGCCATACTGAAGGCCCAAAAATTTGACCTCATCTATTCCAAGTCTGGATACCTGTATACCGTCATTCCAGATGCTCCCCGTCCAAGTACCTCCTATTGCGACGCACCAGGGGCATCCCGCGCTGGGAACGACATCAAAGGGTCAGTCTCCCAACAACCACAGCCTCGACCGACACCACCTACCATTACACCAAAACCAAGCAACACTACTAGTGTTTCTTACCAGAACCAAGCCCCGGACTATGCTAGAATGATGTCCCAGTCCAAAGCAACAACTTCTTATGTACAACCTACGCCACCACAACATGCTCAAGCCATGGCTTGGCCAACATAGTAGTATGTGGGGAAAATGCCCACATTTGTGGCACCACCACCCCCACAAATCTACTATGCACCGCCAGTACAACATGTGCAAGCCCTCGCCCCTGATCCACCCGCTACGTTGGGACAAGTGTTTTAACAACAAAACCATCCCAACCAGCCTGCCCCCAACAATCAACAAGGGTAAGCTAGAAACAACCGACCCTACAACCAAGGAAATAACCAATCGTAGGGAGGTGGTCAACAACCAAACCATCCCAACAATGCCGCGGCAAACCAGCTAGCCTAGAACCCCCCATGACAAAATCCACCAAGATGCAACACCCCATTGCACACAAACCAACCATGTACACTCTGTGATGTCTATGGGCATTACACATTTAAGTGTCCCCTCATGGCTCGCACTAAGCAGGCCATTCAAAATGCGGCCCAACAGGCAGCCAATGCTTCCAATCAAGCCCAACCCAACCAGGAACCACAAGGACCTCCCCCCATGGTGCTTCAAAAACCACTACCAGTCCAAGGATTGGTGGAAACCGTACCCCCTCCCCAAACCCATACCAACACTCTAGGGGCACCCCCCATGGCCAAAATAGGTGTTCATCACCTACTAGCCATGACGACTAAAGAGGTCAACTTACAAACCAGAACGAATCAATACAGTACCACTATCGAACCTGTTGACTCATCAGCAGCATCCACGTCTAAGAAAGTCAACCTACCGCTTCAGTTACCCCCATTCCTACCCCCCCCCATATGCAGAGTTGCCAATAATTCCATAGCTAGAGATGTAGTTAGCTATAGCATTGTGGATGATTTGGCCCAAACGCCAACCTCCATGTCTGCTCTTGAGGTACTTAAAACATGCCCAATGCAGTGGAAAGCCTTACTAGTCACTCTAGGGGCAGTAGACCCCTCCGACTCCAAGTTGATCACATTCGACATGAAGAACGGGGAACTGCGCATGCCCTCTACTATCTCCTTTCAAATCTCAGTGTCCATCCAAAATTTGGTTGTGTACCGATGCATAGTGGATGAGGGAGCATCCACATGCATCATGTCTACCTTGGTTTGGAAAAATATTGGATCACCAATTTTGCAACCGTCCTCCATGACTCTGTGAGCTTATGATGGACATCCCACTATGATGGCCCTGGGTTGTTTACCGATCCCACCATGATGGATCCTTTCCCATTGGTATCACCACCACCAACACAAAAGCAAACTACGGACTTGTGCATGGTCTCATCTAGCACCACTACACCCAAACAGTAGCCGCAGCCGTAGCCCCAACCACAACCACAACATCGTCCGTAGCCGCAACACCAACAACAGTCGCAATGTCACCTGCAGCAATAGTAGCACATGCAACTACAACCATAACCTCACCCCCACATGCAACCAGTAGGGAGTTATCTGGGCTCATCTCCATTCCATATGATTCCCTTCCTCTTTCCCCCACCTGGTGTCATGAGCAAGCCGGTCATGACCACCTTAAGCTTTCCCAACTTTATGTTGGGAATCCCGGTGTGGCATCTTGATCCACCAGCTCAACTAGCAATGCCCTAGGTTGTTTTAACCCTGGTGCAACCTATCGCGGTCGAGTCTCGCCCTCCACCTGGTCTGCACAAGCCAACCACCGCACCTGCACCCGCACCACCCCAACCGAAAAGGGCTAGGGGCAAGAACACCAAAGCCATCGCAGAACCACGACAAGTCAAACCTTTTATTGTCTGCAAACAACAGGGCCATCCAACTCAGAATTTCCCTGAAATCCTAGTGATCTGTGCACATCTGGATGCCATGGATACGAATGAAAACATCCCCTTGGTTGAACTCCCAACCACACCAGTAGTTAGGAACAAGGAATTGAGGACAAACCATGCTTGTGCCCTTTGTGGCTTGTATGGACATTACTCCCACCATTGCCAAGACCTATCCAAGTTTCGAATGGCTCTCACTGACCTCCGTCACCATTCCCTTGAGTCTGAAATCAACTTGATCGAAGAAGTTCTCCCCCCACCACCTTCTTCAGACACCATGTCCATTTACATGATGTCTAGTTCCACCAACCCGCTCATCTCCTCCTCCACCAATGGTCCATCAGACCTATCTCTTCATTGCTTCAACAATGATAAGGAGATACTTGAAGCTCTGACTGCCCTGGAATACCCATGGGATGACATGCACCATCGCTCGTTCTTCCTCCTGGAAGAACTTGTGTCGCAATCAGACCAGTTTTCCATGGAGACCAAATATTTCATCCATGGGAAGGTTGATTGGTTCAAGAACCCAATCCCAGCACCTGATGCTTTCGAAGAAGGGAACATGGTGAACATTTTTCCAACCATTAAAATCTACATCTCAACCAATTTTGAGATCGTTGAATAAGTCATGCTGGGGGCATCATGCTCCCTAGAAGAGATCGATGCCTACACAGCTCTCTTCCAAGAATTCTGCAACATCTTTGCTTGGTCATACACTAAAATTCCTGGATTAGATCCATCCATCTTAGAGCACCACATTGACACATGGCCTAATGTGGCACCTATATGCCAAAAGCAAAGGCCCATCCATCCATTCAAAGTGGCTGCGGTCAAAGCTGAGATAGAGAAGATACGCATAGCTGGCTTCATTTATCCCATTGCATACACAACTTGGGTTTCTAATCTTGTTCCCATGAATAAAAAACAGGGTACCATTCACATTTTCACATACTTCCATGATCTCAATGGGGCATGTCCCAAAGACAACTTCCCCACATCTTTCATCGACTAGATCATTGATGCGTGCGCCAGACATGAAGCCTTTTCTTTCATGGACGGTTTTTACGAATATAACCAAATCCAAATCCGAAAAGAAGACCGTTACAAAATGGAATTTACAACCCCATGGGGCACATTCGCATATCGAGTCATGCCCTTTGGCCTAAAAAATGTTGGAGCCACCTTCCAGCGTGCCATGACATATTGTTTCCATGACTTAGTCCACATCATCCTGTTATACCTGGATGATCTTACCGCTCGATCACCAAAACAAGCACAACATATAGACGACTTGCGGCAAGTCTTTTTACGTTTCCGCAAGTACAACATCTACTTGAACCCCCTCAAGTGCATTTTTTGTGTCCTAGCAGGCCATCTACTCGATTTCATTGTATCCCACAAAGGGATAACGGTAGATCACCTCAAAGTTTAGGCCATCCTTGCTCTTCCTTACCCAATAACTCGACACCAACTCCAAAGCCTATAAGGAAATGCCAAATTCCTTTGTGGATTTGCGCCAGAGTATGCAACAAAAGCTTATGGATTCATTCACCTACTCCGCACAAAAATCCCCTTTTGTTTGGGATCAGCAAGCACAAGAATTGTTCGATGCACTCAAGCAAGCCCTGGCTTCTGCACCATTACTCTCAGCACCGGATTTCACTTGAGACTTCATCCTCTATGTGTCAGCCTCGGAAAACACCATCGTTGGAGTCTTGGTCCAAGAAGATGATGTTCACCATGAGCACATAATTTACTACATCAATCAGAAGCTAACAGAACCCCCACTACGATATTCACCTGAGGAGAATTTGGCCCTCACCATCGTGTTCTCAGCTCAGAAATTATGCTACTACATCATTTCAAACCATACTCATGTAGTGGTTGATTCAAACCCAATTTGGTACCTCTTAAGCCGTCGCCTTCTACAAGGTCGAGCAGCTAAGTGGGTAGTCGTCCTCCAAGAGTTCAACCTAGAGTTCATGTCTCCAAAAAGCACAAAGGCGCTCGCACTGGCCACGCTCATGATCGACCTGCCCCCATTAACCACGTCATCACCCACCAAAGATGATCTCCCTGATGATTTCATATTTTTCATATCCACAGACAACCCATGGTATGGGGAAATCCTTCTCTATTTACGAACACAGAAGTTCACAGCGCACTTCAACCGTGAGGATAGGCAATGCATCCGACATCAAGCCATTCACCACTTGCTGATTGGAGATGTTTTGTATCATCCAGGCATTGAAACCATCCTACGTCATTGCCTCACCCATGATGAGGCTGACACCATCCTCAACGATAGTCATAGTGGAGCCTGTGGTGGTCACCTTTCAGGCCTAGAAACCGCCCAAAATATTCTACATATCGGCTATTTCTAGCCCTCCATATTTTATGATTGCATAGAGGCAGTCAAACATTGCCACAGCTGTTAGATTTTTTCCCCAAAGGAAAGAACCCCCCCTGCACCATTACACCCCGTAGTCACAGTCGGGCCCTTCTGCAAATGGGAAATCAACTTCATGACCATCAACCCCATTTCAGCTAATGGCCACAAATACATCATCATGGCAGTCAATTACTTCACCAAGTGGGCCGAGGCCATGCCCACATTGGATTGCAAAGTAGAAACCGCAGTGTGTTTCTTCTTCAACCATGTTATTACACAATTTGGTGTCCCTAAACAACTAATTTCATACCATGGGGCACACTTCCAAGATGTTGTATGGGCCGAATTATCAACCATGTTGAAATTTGAACACTAGTACTCATCATCCTACTACCCCCAAGGCAATGGCCATGTGGAAGCAGTCAACAAGATCATCAAAACAATGCTCCAAAGGATGGTAGGAAATCATAAAACCAATTGGCATCACATGCTATTCTCCGCCCTATGGGCTTATCGCACATCCACAAAAACTGCAACCAATTTTACTCCTTTCCACCTAGTACATGGCGTTGAATCAGTCCTCCCTATAGAGTGCAAAATCCCATCCCTACACCTCGTGGTAGAACTCCTCCTGGATACTTCACCTTTAGAAGAACGGCTCCTCCAACTCAAGCAAACCATAGAACACCATCAAGCTTCCCTCCAAGCCATCGAAACAGCAAAAACATGATCAAAGATCCACTATGACTCCCACGTCCACCCTCGCACCTTCAGCGAAGGTGATATGGTTCTAGTCTATGACCAAACCAACGATAAATTGGGAAAAGGAAAGTTTGAATCAATATGGTATGTACCATACGTCATCCACCATTGCCTCGGAAAAGGGGCATACACCCTCATTGACTCTGATGGACAACTCTTGGAGAACCCCCGCAATGGGCTCTACCTCAAGAAATTTTACACTTAACATCACTAATGAGTCACTTCATTTTATTTTCTTTTTTTTCAACATTTTTCAGCACAAATCATGGGCAGCACCATCAACTGCTAATCCAAAGTCACCTGTAACCGGTTCGAGACACCTCTCACACCTCCAGGCTCAAATTTCCATTTCTAAGACCATCGTCTCATGTTTAATAAACCAATTTCGGGACCATTTCCCACAAGTCACCTCAATTTATGAGCCATGACATGATGATGCAAGTGTCCATGGACTTGTACTTGCATCACATTCCCTGACCGCAACTCAAGCGAGTTTTCGGGCCACCGCTCGTTAAGGACTGTAATTTTACTTTTATTTTTTGTATTTATAATTGTCTTTTTTCACCGCACCTTATGCGGACATCTGGACCATCATCCACAAAACCCTTTATTTTTCTTCCATGTATTTGGCATATAAGTGTCCATGGACTTGCACTCACATCGCATGTAGTCAAGTTCGTCCATCGCAACACACACACACACTCTCCTAACCTCTGTCCGAGAGCCATCTTGGTTTGCATTCCTCTGTCGCACCGACTCACAGGCCTCTGCCGCGATCCATCCCATGCATGTATTGGTATGTTTGAGAGCCTTCTACTCTATCCATACTGCATGGATGACCTTTGGACCTCTGTCCACCGTCCCGACATGGGGCACCGCATGTGCCACCATCGGTTGACCACATTGGAGTTTTGCTTAAGCTCTTTTCTAACTCCTTAAAACAATGAAAATATTGTCGAGCTCAGCTGCTTCCTTTCCCGCTCACTAAAATATAGGGAAGGGTGTCTACATCATCTCGTTTATCTCCCTTTGCGGACCATGTAGACCATTTCATAAAAAGAACCTCCTTGGCACACTCAAGCCAAGACCATTCCCCTCTGCATACTTTTATGCTTTCTCAGGCAGAGGGGCCGTACTTTACGAAAAACCTCACCACCGATTGTCGTTAAGCTCTTTTCCAGCCATCTCAACAAGAAAATATTGTCGAGCAAACTTGGTTTCGTTCATGCTCGTAAAAGTATTTGAATGACCATCCAACCAGTATAGGTTTAACCTTTTCCAGCCTGATTGGACTACCAACGGTAAAGAAGTCTCTCATCCCCTCTAGGATGGGTGAGCTCTCCTATGTATAATTTTATCCTTTTTCGGGAACAAGAGACTACCAATGAAAAAGAGCCCCCACTAGAGTCTTCTACGTGCTTTCGATCTCTCTAAAATTGAAAGCACCATCGAGCATTTACCTTCTCGGGCTCACCAAAAATCCACGAGATCATACCACAACGGTGTCCCTAAACACCACCCCACAGAAAATAGTTTGGCAGCATCCCCAAATTGGGTCGCCTTTGTTTAGAGTACTTTGCAATGTGTCTTCCTTGGATCCCATCAGTATCAAAAGTGTCCACCTCCTCCAAGTATTTCCCATCTGTAGTGACATTCCCGATATTACAGCTATGATCCCATTCCCTTAAGTCTATTTCATTTTCTTCTTGGTCCTCCCTGGCCTCATACTCTGAACAAAGGAAGTTTGAGTCTCCCACTCCCCTTTGCCCCTGTTTAGTTCTTTCCCTTCCCTCCCCTCCCCCCCCAATTTAGTAAGTCAGTCCGCATATTGCTTCACACCTTTTGGTTTTCCCCCTCGCGCTCCTAGTCAAGGAAACATCATTTCCTTGGCTAGGGGCAGGTCTCCCTCTGTCGATGCCAACACACATATTCCAGAGGATAGACATAGAGGTCCCTGTACCTTGGTTTCATTGACATCATTAATGAGTTCCTTGAACCACTTGAGAGGAGTCCTTAGTGCCTCTCGGGATGGTTGTTTCTCATGTGCTCGACTTCAACTCCATCATCACACCATTGATATTCATGTAGGGTTTGTTCCACATAGTACTTGGTCGAAGACCCCGGATGTCACCCAACTCTAGCACATTGGTGAGTCCACTTAAGGGACCTAAATAGGTTATGTCCCTTGTGATTTTCGGGTTGCATTGGAGACAGTGATCTAAAGCCCCAGTAATGCTTCATTATACCTTTATGATTGATGCAACATACTTGTACCACAGAGACTCTAACTCTCAATCAGCGAGTCAGTCATGAATATATAGCATTCCATGAGAATGCCATGGGTCCAATGTACCTAATCATTATTGTATTCAACCTCACATGGAGGTAACCATTATTGTAACATCAGTTGTATATGATTAGCTCTTGTATTTTAGAGTATAGATCAAATTATTCTTTTGACATTGCCACAAGCATGGGGATTCCCGCCTTGTCCATATACATGTCACACATTTATTGTATCTCATCAATTGATGGGAACCAAATTAATACAAAAACCAAAATCCACCATGCCCCAGCCCCAGAAGCACCACCTCTACATGGAAAATCCTATGATGTTCGTCGACCATACGTTGAGCTCCTTCCCTCACACATCAAGGGGCAATCTGTTAACCCAAAAATCCCCCACTAAGCTCTCAATGGCCTACACCACCCAAGGACACCATCTCACAACACTCATATCACTCCATTATACCTTCCATTAGACCCCCACACCTCCAAAATAGCCTAAGGATGAATAAAAAGGGCTAAAACCCCAAAAAGGAGCCCAAAATAGCCCCCTAGGAGCTAAAACCCTCAAAAAGGAGCCCAAAATAGCCCTCTAGGAGCTAAATCCCTCAAAAAGGAGCTGAAACCCTAAAAGGGGCTAAAGTTAGGGCGGAAGGGGCTAAAATCCCAAAAAAGGGGCTAAAGTCCTGACCAAGGGCTTAAAACCCTAAAACCCCTTGGAAAAGCTTTAAAAGGAGGGTGGGGGGTCACTCTCAAAACACTTCTCCCATTGCCTATTGTTATGCTGCCCGTGGATGCTTTGAGACCTTTGCCTCTCAAACCACCCACACTCCCTCTCCTCCATCTCCATTTCCATTTGAGCCATTGCTCCCCAACCAAGAGAGAGAGGCTTCCACAAGCTAGGGCATGGTGGCCCATTCACACTAGAGAAGGTATACATGTGCTTTCATGTTTTTCTTCTTAATTATTTAATTTGGTTTGATTTCTAACCATTGTTTATAGGTTTTTCCATTGTAGCTTAGGTTTATTTTGCAGGTTTCGGAGGCGGAACCCTAACCCATTGTGTGCAGAGGGGTTCAACAGTGCTCCATTTGCTTCTTCTTCTTGCTTAGATTAGCTTAGTGTTAGTTTACTATTCTGTCATTTACATTTCTATTTTTTTTTTCAACATTTACCATTACCAAGAACCTACCCTTCTACCCTATAGGCAGAAGGGAGCCATTCATGCCCCTGTAACAAGGAGAAATCCTTGCTACAATTCCTATGGTGTCGTGGAAATATTTTAACAAACAAAAGATCGAAAGATATTTCAAAATAAAAAACTGAGTCAAACTCCTAAGAATTCAACTATTAAAGTAATTGAACCAGAACAAAATACTTAATCAGAATATAAAAAATACACTACTCTACTCTATAAAAAGTTACTAAAGAATAAATATATATACAATACTACTTCTATACAAGAAAAAAATACTCTTTCTAGTAAAGTTTATTTAATATTTTTAAGAACTAATTATGCAAAGAGAGTTTATATCGGAAACATAGCAACAATAATTAGATTGATAATTTATTTTATAAGCAAGTCACTTTAGACTGAAAAGGATACTATCAACAACTAACTTTTCAAGTGAAAGACTAAGATGCAAGGAAGACCTAACTTATAAGTGAATAGAAAAATTAATAAAAGAAAGAAGTAGAAAACTTAATAAAGAAAACTTAATAAGAGAAACACGTAGAAAACTTAATAAATAAAACTTGATAAAAGAAACAAGTAGAAAAGTTGATAGGACTAGCTTTAAATTATATCCTACAAGTCTCTTTCGGTAATCACATAGTGAAAAAGAAACAGTCTACAAGGTACTAGTATATTTTTCTAAGGATAACACATCTAATATTAAGTTTTACATGCAAACAGATAAATCAATCCAAAGGCATGATAAAAAAACAATACAACATATTAGTTAAAGGAATCAGAAACAAATAAAAGAAACGAAACATAACATAGCTCAAAACATGTTCAAGGTGAGAGGTTAAAACTTTAATAAATAATCTAAAACAATCTCACTTTTAGTCTTAATGTTAAATAGAACTAGCATCTAACTATTACAGTCAAAGCATTCTTTAAAAACTAAGGAAACAAAGCTTTAAATGGGTTCAAAACACATTAAAAACACTAAAAACAAAACTATCGATTGGATGATAGATTGAACTACAGGTCTAAAATGGGTGTCTAAATGATAGTTTAAACAGGCTGTCTGAATGACAGTCTGCATAGAAAATAACCTAAATGATCTAATCTTCAACTAAATTTGTGCACATGCAAATACAATGCAGAGAGGTAGTAAATAAACCTATTTAATAATCAAATTTGACAGCGAAATAATCTTAAACTAATTCATAAATATAAATAAATCATTGCATATTAAGAAATAAACTGAAATTTAAATAAACTTATAACAGAAAGGGAAATGAACAGAAATGAATCTATCTTAACTTGATAAAAACAATCTATTCTATCTACTTGTAAATAAAACTGAACAGTAAAAACTGGAAATGAAATGACTAAAAGCAAATTGAAAGCAAACTATGTGTGCAACTAGATATTTAACCTTAGAAATAAAATGCATTACAGGAAGCAATGAAATAAACGTTTACAGTAATGTGAATGAAAACAAACTAGAAATCAAATTAACTACAAAAGAAAAGGTAACGAAACTACACAAGAAAAGAAACCTCTTGTTGATGAGGGGCCCTCTTAGCAATTAGGGGTGATTCCTAGCTAACGCTTGCTCGAATGCAATCATGAACAGCAGAACATCAAGCTTATATTAAAAATAAGGAACAGAGTTACATAATTCTTCTTAAAAACTAACTATCTCACTAATGAATTGAACAACTCAACAACTTGAATTGAACAACTCAACAACTCTTTAGCTCTTCGCATGAAGGCGTTTATATACACAATGTTTACAGAGGTGAGCAATTCGACCCTTTAGTGGTCGAATTATATCTAAATTTAGTCAACCATTATGGCGTCTAATTGATCAAACACCAATGCACAACGTTCTCCTTCTCCTTCGTGAATTAGTTCTCTTCATGTTGCGTGATGTGGCACAAGGGTTCTTCTTAGCATGGACTGGTGCTATTCTGTCAAGCAAAGGCAGCGTACTAGTGATCCTTCTATAATGAGATCCATTGCATCACCCAAACGCATGGGCGGTAAACAGTTGCAAGCTTTAACACCCAAGAATCTCTTATCAACGACGCGCGGTTGGAACGACGAGTGTAACGGTGAGCTGGAAATGCTCTATGCATATCTAGGATGAATGCATTTTTTGTTTGTTGGCACACTAAATACTATGGTTTGTACTAATAATCTCCTACTAACATTTTAATTCCTCGAAAACCTGCTAATAGATATCGCGCAGTCTAATTAGTGAGCTGGATGGCAAGCTGGACACACTATGCGCATATCTAGCTAAATGCGTGTGTGTTGTTAGCTCGTCCAAAACCTATAACCTGTAAAAAAATGCATACATAAATAAAAAAAACGCTCCAAATAATGTCATTTTCAATCTATAAAATTGTGAAATGATAATAATAAACAGATTTTACATAAACCTTAAATTCATTCATACCTGGCACTGAATAGCGAGCTACATGACAGAAAATATGCAAAAAGATGACAAAACATATGTTTAAACATGTAATTTAACTACCGAAAATGATGACAAAACTGGGATCAACATTCCCCCAAACCAGATAAATCCCAGGTCCCACTGAGCAAAAAGAAAGATAACTTAGGAAGAAGGCATAGCTGTGCTAGCAGCTTCCTTCGACTTGGCAGATGAAGGACGTGATTTAAACTTTAGTCTTCTGGCTTGGATTTCAAAATAGCATGTCTTTCATGTCAAACATTGTATGAATATTTAATGGCTTTGTTGATTTCTTCAACAGTCTTAATTTGATAGATCCCAAGTTCAAAACAATTGGGAATTATTCAACAGTTATGATATAGGATCATTTTGTAGAGGGTGTAAGAAGAAAATGGCTAGAACAACTATACGAAAATAACGATGATGAAAAACGATGAAATAGAAAGAAGTTCGGCATGTTTAAGATACCATGCTATCATAGCGAACCTTGAGACGTGCTCCATTAATAATAATATGCACTAATGGGTGAATTCATAAGGTTTGTAATTAGTTCAACCATGTCCAAAGTAAAACTTTGGACAGATTGAACGTATGACACGAAGGCATAAATTGCATTTTTGATTAACAAGAAGATCGTTCCTTTGATATTTTACATGCGTGATTAGATATGAGGATAGGGTTGTCAACAATGAAATGGTGATTAAAAATATTTTAAGGTAAAATCGTGTCCACATGGACGTAAAAACTATTTGCCAAAAACAAATTTTGGTTAGCAAATTTTAATCATTAGTGCTATAATATCACAATGATTTATTCAGATCGTCATTTGGTATTTCATTTGGACCATCATATGATCCTTCATACAGTCCTCCATATTGATTTTTTCTGTGAAAATATGCTTCATGCTATAACCAAGTTCCATTGCTTACATTATCCTGAAAACACTTATCATTTGTCAGAGATAAATAGCTGTCATAAATAATGAAAATAAAAACAATCTAATCTTTCCTAATCCTCCCCCAAACCAAATATATGGTGTGTCCTCAAGCCATACAAGAGGGAAGAATTGATTGTTCCAAATAAGTAAATAAAAAGTTCTATCATGCTGTTATTATTTTGTAAGAAAAAGAAAAACTAACTAGTAAATGGAAATGATTCAGATATGTATATTCATAAAAAATATATAATAGTGCTTAGAAATACCACTTGAATGATGATAATATAACCAAAATAATGCCATAGGAAAATCTATTCATCCATGCCTCACTTTAAAGATATATTGTCATCACAAAATATTTTAAGTTTACCCCGGAGTGTGTTATATTTACAGCTATGGGTCCCATTTCTAGGATAATGACATCCTAGGTATTTGTTGAAATAGATGGGCAAGGCCAATCCCAACTTACAGCCATTCTCAAATGACACTATAAACAATTGGTCGTGACATGTTTATTCATAAATTCTGAAAAACTTTCTTTATATTATCATTGTTTTACGAACCATGTGCATAGTGGTACATTAACCAGAACTCTTTTACCCGATATTGCCCTACTGCCAGCAAGCCTATTTAGTACCCCGACGGGTTTACCTTGGTACCATGAAAGCATAGTCCCGCTGCCAGTGAGTCTGTTCAGTACCCCAACGGGTTTACTTTCATTTATCGAGCTTCCTTGCCTTAATTTATTACTTAGCATTGACCTGCTGCTAGCAGGCCTGTTCAGTAACCTGACGGGTTTTCCCTGTATACTGATATTAAGTATATGGAAGTCGATTGGAACTAGAGCGTGTTAAACCTTGCTAAACACATAATTCAATTTTGTAAAGTAAACTCAGAAGTAACTTTCATAATGGCCTTAACCATAGATCATGTCAAAAGAGAATAACTTAAAGTTGTTCTTTGGCCTTACAGTCCTTCTTCTTCATAAGAGATAAGTAATGTTCCCCACAAACAAAAAATCCACTTACTTTCGAGTTATCACAAAAATACTTGAGAGACAAGTGTTGATACAAGTATAGGATGAACTAGTAGTCCATAGGTGTAATATGAGATTGTGAAAAATATGATAATGAAAGTAGGTCTGTCAAGCAACTATTCAAAAGAGCAAATCAGAAATATACATGTCTGAATCAAAATACCAAAAACCATATGAATCATAGAAGAGCTGGTTAAGAATGATATACAGAGGATTGTTTTTTCTATTGTCACTATAAGCTGCAAATTTCAAAAGTACCCCAAGAAAGGTTAAGATACCTGATAAGTGTTTTAGCGTACTTCCCTTTTCCAAATAATACTCCATGAGCTGCATATAGAGATAAATTACTTGTAATCAAACTGCAAAACCACTTGTTAGATGATCCAATTTATTCATGAAAACATATATAACCTTATAGAAAGAAAAAGAGTCTTTTGTAAGCAATTTGTCAGAAATGACTGTTTTTTATTAAAATAAACAAACACATATTTACATATATATAAGTGATGATAACCCAAAATACGTTTTTAAGGATCAGGAGGGCGAGGAATAACTTCCCCTTAAACTAATTCCATTTCCTTATGTTACAAAACATTCTGTATGAAATCCTGTTTGGATGTTGGTTGGTGATAAAGTCTAAGTCTATGTCCATTGACTACAAAGGAAACTTGTGAACCATCAATTGTCTTAATTTCTATTAACCCATTGTCAAAAGTTGTAACTACTTCATATGGGCCCATCCAATGGGTACTTAATTTTCCTTTAAAATTTTTAAACCATGAGTCGAATAGTAGCGCCCAATCTCCAGTATTAAATTGTTTTCTCTTAATAAATTTATCATGCCATGTCTTTTGTTGATTCTGTATTAGCATGGTTCTTTGGAGTGCATCTTGTCTAATCTCATCTAACTCATTAATCTATAATACTTGTTGTTTCTATGCTTCATCCAAATCCATGCCTAATTGTGTTGCCATACGAAAGGTTTTAACTTGAAATTCAATAGGTAAAATGACTTGTTTTCCATACACTAACTCATAGGGGGTATGTCCGGTAGTGTTTCTCCATGTTATCATATAGGCCCATAAAGCCTCTGGGAGTCTATTTACCCAATCCTTATGATGTAAGTCAATGGTTTTGGTTAAAATGGCTTCTAATACTTTATTGGTTGATTGTACCTGACCATTAGCCTAAGGGTGTTAAGGTGAATATTTGCAATGTCGGATGCCATATTTCGTAGTGAGTTATTTCATTAATTTGGAAGTGAATTGAGTACCTTGGTCTGTAACAATTTCTCTAGGTACACCAAACCGGGTGAATATTTCTTCATATATAAATTCTACCACAGATTTCTCTGTAGCCCTAAGCAAAGCTTTAGCTTCTACCCATTTGGTGACATAATCCATGCAAACCAGGATATACTTCTTTTTATGAGACATGGGAGAAATTAGTCCTACAAAATCAAGAGCCCATTTCTCAAAAGGCTCAATCATGACCTGAGGTTGTAAGGGCATCTGATCAAATGACGCAGGTCTACCCATTCTTTGGAAACTATCACATCCTTTAAAATACTTGGCAGCATCCTTGAAAATGAGTGGCCAGTAATAACCAAAGTGCCGCACTTTGTATGATGTTCTCCTATCATAAAAATTTCCTCCACATGGTCCATCATGGCATGCATGGAGGATGTCTATTATTTCATCCTCCTGAACACATCACCGAATAATAAGATCTCGACTGATGCGGAAGAGGTCATTATCAACCCAAGAATAATTAGAAATCTGAACTATAATATGATGTTTCTAATGAGGGGACAAATGCTTTGGTAATTTCCCAGTTGCTAAATAATTGGCAATGTATACAAACCAAGGGGTTTGCATAGACACAACAAACAAATGTTCATCAGGAAAAGTGTTGTCAATGGGTTTAGCACCATCATCATGTTGAATGTGTGATTTTCATTACCAGGTCGGTCAATGATGGTGATGTTAAAATATTGCAATAGAAGAAGCCACCATTTCACTCTTCCATTGGTAATTGGTTTATTTATTAAAAATCTAATGGCAGAGTGATCGGTATGCATAAAAACTTCATAACCTGTAATGTAATGGAGAAATTTATTAATAAAATAAACTACTTCCAAAAATTATTTTATCAGTAACAGTGTAATTCAGTTTGACAGGAGTCAAATTATTTCTAATAAAATAAATGGCATAAGGTGCGTATCCCTCTTTTTGGCCCAGAACTCCTCCTATGGCCGTATCAGAGGCATCGATGGATATACGAAAAGGAAGGGACCAATTGGGACCCCTGAGTATTGGTGCCACCGATAGTTTAGTTTTTAAAATTTCAAAATCATTTTACAAGATTCTGTCCACTGGAATTCTACATCCTTTGTAATCAATTTAAACATTCGTGCAACTATTTTAGTGAAATTTTCAATAAAGCATCGGTAATAGCCTGCATGACCAAAAAATCTTCTTACCTGTTTTTGTGTTTTTGGAGAGGAAAGGCCAACAATTACTTCGATCTTAGTAGGATCTACCTTAATTCCTTGGTAGGAAACATGGTGTCCTAAGACTATACCTTCTATCAGTAACATTTTACTTTTTTCATGACTAAGGGCTAAATTTGTTTCTTGACATCGGATCAGGACCTTCTCGAGGTTGTCAAGAGCTTATTGAAAGATATTACCATAGGATGTAAAATGATCCATGTATACCTCGACATAGTCATGTATAAGATCGTAAAAAATTCCTAAGACTGCTCACTGAAAAGTGGCAGGGGCATTACATAAGCCAAATGGAAAAACTCTATAAGCATATGTTCCCCAAGGGCATGTAAAAGCGGTCTTGTCTTGATCTTTAGATGCTATTAAAATATGGCTGTAACCACTATATCCATCAAGAAAGGAAAAATAGTTTACCTGATAGGGTATCTAACACTTGATCAATAAAAGGTAAAGGAAAGTAGTCTTTAAGTGTACCTTCTGTTAACTTTTCATATGCTTAGCTAAGACATCAGTATTTCATTTCATTTTCATAACAAAAGCATATACACAAGATCACTGAAAGAAAAATCATCACAAGAACAACACATATTTATCCTGGGAAAAACCCAGCAAAAGCTTCCTCAATATAGATGCCCCAAAAAGGTAAAAGATAAAACCAGCAAGGAGATCAAAAACCTGATCCTCCTCCTTCTCCAGCTACTTCTCTCCTCCACAAGTGCGCTACTCAAGTGAGTGTGTGTGTTCAAATGAGGAGAGCTACACCTCTATTTATATTCATCTGTTCACTTCAATTAACTCATCCGACATGTAGGCTCGAGTTAATCATGTAGGCTAGAGTTACACATGTAGGCTCAAGTAACCACACTGGGGTGCTAATGACCCACCTTTACAATTAGAGGGGACAACCTCATGACTCTTATTATTTCTTCCAATTAGAAGCATCGGGGTACAAGATAATAAAAGTGGTTCTCCCAGTAGGACCATCGAGGACCACAAAATATACATATAGAATATTCTTCGAAGTTACAATATTTCAACACTCCCCCTTAACGAGAAGGGTATTCTACAACAACATCAACAACAACAATAGTAGGAGAGAGATAGAGGACATCATCAGCATCATCTGGGAAACACATCTATAAATCATTGGAATCTTTTCAACATTATGTAGTCTTCATCTTCAATCTTCAGTCTTCATCATCATTAATACTTTGACTGCTTCGATCAGCAACATCTTCAGCACTTTGACCTTTCGAACAGCAACATCTTCAGCACTTAGACCTTTCAATCAGCAGCAACATCTTCAGCACTTTCACCTTTCGATCAGCAACATCTTCAGCATTTTGACCTTTCGATCAGCAACAATATCTTCAGCATTTTGATCAGCAACATCTTCAGCACTTTGATCTTTCGATCAGCAACAACATCTTAAACATTTCGATCAACAACATCTTCAGCACTTTGATCTTTCGATCAGCAACAGCATCTTCAACATTTCGATTAGCAACATCTTCAGTACTTTGATATTTCAATCAGCAACAACTTCTTCAGCATTTTGTTCTTTCAATCAGCAACCTGATCGGTAACATCGTGATCAGCACCATAATCATACTTCAATTCTCAAACAGCATCATCATCATGATATTCTGATCTTTTGATCAGTACGTCGTCATCATCACATATTGATCATTTGATCAGTATGTTATCATCATAATACTCTGATATTTCGATCAGTACATCATCATCGTCATACTCTGATCAGTACATCATCATCATCATACTCTGATCTTTCGATCAGTACATCATCATCATGCTCTGATCTTTTGATCAGCACATCATCATCATCACACTCTTATCTTTCGATCAGTACATTGTAATAATCATCATACTCTGATCTTTCAATCAGTACATCATCATCATCATACACTGATCTTTCGATCAGTACGTCATCATCATCATAAAAACATCAACATCATCAAAACATCAACATTATCCTTCCTTTCGGAATTACGGGATTTAGATCTTTACGGAGTTACCAATGATCCTTCCTTTCGGAATTATGGGATTTAGGTCTTTACGAAGTTACTAATGATCCTTCCTTTCAGAATTATAGGATTTAGTTCTTTACGGAGTTACTAACGATCCTTCCTTTTGGAATTACAGGATCAACACATTTGTGGAACTCAGACAATCCTTCCTATTGGAATTATGGGATCAACACATCTATGGAACTCAGACAATCCTTCCTATTGGAATTACGGGATCAATTCAATGATCCTTCCTTTCGGAATTACGGGATTTAGGTCTTTACGGTGTTACTAACGATCCTTCCTTTCGGATTTATGGGATCAACACAGATGTGGAACTCAGACAATCCTTCCTATTTGAATTATGGGATCAACACATATGCGGAACTCAGACAATCCTTCTTATTGGAATTACGGGATCAATTCAATGATCCTTCCTTTCAGAATTACGGTATTTAGGTCTTTATGAAGTTACTAACGATCCTTCCTTTCGGAATTATGAGATCAACACAGATGTGGAACTCAGACAATCCTTCCTCTAGGAATTATGGTATCAACACACCTTCTCAAGTATCGAAGTCACCGGATCCGTTCTGAACCAAAGTTTAAGGATGATACAATCCTACCACATTCATGGGGATCGAGATCTCCGGATACATTTTGAACCAAGGTTCAGGGATGATTCTATCCTACCACTTTCACGGGGGCCAAGACCTCTGGATACATTTTGAACCGAGGTTCAGGGATGATGCAATCCACCACTTTCACGGGGGCCAAGACCTCTGGATACATTTTGAACCAAGGTTCATGGATGATGCAATCCACCACTTTCACGGGGGCCGAGACCTCTGGATACATTTTGAACCAAAGTTCAGGGATGATGCCATCCTACCACATTCACGGGGGTCGAGACCTCCGGATACATTTTGAACCGAAGTTCAAGGATGATGCAATCCCACCACATTCACAGGGCCCGAGACCTCCGGATACATTTTGAACCGAATTTCAAGGATGATGCAATCCCACCACATTCACGAAGACCAAAGTCACCGGATCTATTTTGGACAGATGTCCCAGGATGATACAATCCCTCTTCATTCTCGAGGACCGAGGTCACCGGATCACTTTTGGACAGATGTCCCAGGATGATACAATCCCTCTTCATTCTCGAGGACCGAGGTCATCGGATCACTTTAGGGAAAATGCCCAGGGATGATACAATCCCACTGCAACATCACTACTCCCCCTTTCAAGGAAGGTTCTTCCGAACCTCACCAAGCTTGTCTCGAAAGTGTTCGAACTTTACTCAAAACAGAGGCTTTGTTAGCACATCAGCAACCAAACCATCATCATCTACATCTTCAGTATGTGAATACTGAACTATCACCATCTGTATCTCCAGTATGTGAATACTGAAAGCATCATCATCTATATCTTGAATATAGAAATACTGAAAGCATCATCATCTCTATATTCAGTATAGAAATACGGAATCACGATCATCTGCATCTACAGTATGTAAATACTGAAACATCATCATCTGTATATTTAGTATAGAAATACGAAATCACCATAATCTGCATCTACAGTATGTAAATACTAAAACATCATCTATATCTTCAGTATGGGAATACTTAAACATCATCATCTGCATCTTATCTCGTATGTAGAAATACTGGATTTCTATGTGTTACAACGGAACACAGGGTTCTCTATCATCACAACTCTAGTTATCACATAGAATCATTGTAGTATCCATCTTCAGTTCAAAGAGACATGATATAAGCTTCTGAAGCCATATGGATTCACAACTTAGTAAAGAAATCTGCTATGTATCTTGCTTCAGCCATGCTACGAGAAACATTGGACTGTTTCCTGCTAAACCATGAACTCATAGCAGACCCCAAACAAAAGCATCTACCTAATGTGTTTTTCCTATCTGAGATAATTCTAGCCCAATCTACATCTGTGTAGCCATACAATCACTACTAGATTTCGATCTAAAATCCGACGGTTTTTTCCGACGGCGCGCGGATTTTTTATTTTAACAGTGCCAAAAATCAGGAAGATAATTTTTTTTTTTGTAATGGTGGTGATAAGCGTCGCTTAAGCGATGGCTAGGCTTCCAAGCGTCGCTTAAGCAACGGCTATCCTCCTAAGCGTCGCTTAAGCGACGGCGCTTCAATTACTCACTCACTTACTAATGTCTTATCAATCATTTAATAATTTGTCGTAATTGGTTTATTATTTA
>LPNX010004809.1:151060-255183 GCA_001517045.1 Pseudotsuga menziesii | reverse complement strand
TTGCCAATTTGCATTTCTACTTTAAAGCATTTTTTAATTCTTTAACCATTTCTACAATGACAAAAATTTCACATCTGAAGTGTATGTACATTCAACCTATATGTAAATTTAAGCTTCCCAATAAGTTTGATTTTTGATGACACAACATAAAAGTGCCTGTTATTTCTGTGTTTAAGCTATTTCAATTCATTTTATTACATTGTATGTATTTTCCCTATAACAATGTAATATGAATCATGACATCGTGTTTTGTTTGTTGACAGCTTCCTCTGTCCGGCTCTCTACATTCGCAGAAACACCGAATTCAAAAAACCAAAATAATGTGACCTTGTAGAAAAATGTCTGATTGAACCTGTTTTCTCCTTCATGGATTCTGTAGCTTGCAGTCCACAGTCGTTTCTTTGATGGACTCTGTTCGTTATTTACGCATGGAATCCAGAAACGTAATAGATGCATGGGAAGATTGGAGCTGCAAACAAGATGAAAACAATGTCGATGACTGGATAGGTCTCTAACAAGTGAATGAGGTATTCAACAATGAAATAGAATGTTTGAAAAGAAAACAACTAGAGTTGGAAGAAAGGGTGAGTTGCATTGAAGGGGACATGAAAATTGTAGCAAACCATGGAGGAATACCAAAAACTAAAAAAAATACAGTGACTTTTAACTTCCTTCATCATTAATATACAAGTAACAAATCCTCAATACAAGACAACACAATCATTACAGAATGCATTGTCGAACCTCAAAGTTATCATGTCCATGACAGTTAAATTTCCTTTCTTGTTTTATGCAGTTTAAAAATTGAAGCTTTACTCTATTTCCATAATGTTATCCGTGAATGAAGTTGCAGTACTACGCTTATTTAGTACTTCAACAATGTGGAACAAAATGTCTGTCAAATGTAGTTGAATAAAAATATTTTATATTTTCAACTGTGCGTTTCTACTTTTGAAAGAAAAAAATGATGCATTTTTTTGTTTGCAATTGGCAGTACTATACTGTGGTTTCTTTCTCGTTTCTTTCAACATGTTAAATGGAAAGTAAATTTGGTCATGTTCAATTCTACATATTGCATTACGCTATTGATATTTTGTTTTGGAAGTTAAGAGTTATTCTATTAAAAAAAGAAGAAAATAGTAGTACATACAGGGTTACAGACCGACCTGCTCAGGTGGAGTAGATATAGAGTTTCATAGTAAGACTGGGCCCTCCCTCGGGGAAGGAAAACATGTCAAAAAAACCCTCCCTCTGAGAGGGAAAACAGGATGTCCAAATAAGTATAAACAAAATCCTCTGTAGTTCTTGGAGGTAAAAGGCAAAATCCATCCAGTTAACAGTGCAGAAAACAAAACAAAAAACCTGACATTTTCAAGTTGAGCAACACATGGTGAAGAAGAAACCTGAACGTAAATCATGCTGCAAGCAAAAAGACGGACACGTGACTGTGGTGGCCACGGTTCATGGTTTCTTCCATGGTTCCTCCTCGATAGGACAAGTGTAGCCCGGAGATTCTAGTTGTGCAGGCTCATCTGATTATGTCATCAAACTTCCACTGGATGTTGCCATATCTTCATCACTGGTGCTATTCTCTTCCTCCATGGTTCCTGCAGGTGGTTTTTTTGTGGGCAATGGAGAGGTCTTTTTCGTAACGGCCGGGTTAGACATAAACTTGCACACAGAGTTGCTGGAAAGTTGACAATGTTAAGGGGGAATGGAGCAAGGTGGAGAAGCTGAAGTGGTGGCTGGGGCGACATAAGAACTAGGAGGAGCTTGTGGTGCAGCAGCTTGAGGGCCAGGTGGTGCAATCGCTTAAGGAGCCGATGGGGGTTGAACAACAGGAACTGGGGGAGGGGGAACCAGAGGGTTGAATCTGAGGACCAAGCGCATGAGCAAATTTTTAAAGACAGGGTAGTTTTGTCTGCACTCCACCGTTCTTCCAGCTGCACCGAGTGCCTCGGATAATCCATCCTCCCAATCTGAAACAATTCTCTACACTTCCTATGAAATTTCCAAGTCAAAGCCATTGCTACTAGCTTGAGCTGAGATAGGTATTTGGCCTTCTACCCATGCATTACATTCGCACCCCCTGTAGGGGGTGCCTCTTTGTCTTCTAGGCATGGTTGGAGGGTTACAAAGAGCGAAGTAGGGTGAAGGAAAATCTAAGATGGGTTCTAGGATGACGGACCCAGGAAATGGAGAGCAACACTTGAGCGTAGAGTGACAATGGGGCATAACAATGGAATGCAAAGCGAAGGAGAGCAGCATTGGAACACAGAGTAGTAATGGCACATAGGGAAATGGAGAGCCTTTATGGATTACAGAGCAACAATGAAGAGCAAGTAAAACCCAACAGTCGGCATCTTCCAAATTGAATGGCGCTTGTGCAAGTTTAGGCTACCAAGAGGTGTATTAATGGCGCCCAAGAAGTGATGAGATGTCCTTGTCCTGTTGACTAACCAAGAAACAACGACGTCTCCCGTGGCATTAAAGGCCAATTGTGGTGGCATAGTCGGTGGTTAAGCTTGGGAGGGAAAGGCCTCATCAACCTCCCCCAAGTCCACGTTGGCATGATTCACACCCGCATTCAGGGGACTACACTATTGATATTGTTATCACTCAAAACTTATAATATTTGTTGCCTACATTGTCAAAGTGCATATTCATTTATGACATACTTTCAACAAATATAGCGAAGAACTTTTGATATAATAAATATTTATTTTTACCCTATGATTTTATAATGATAAAATAATGGAGAACAACTTTTCATATACAAACAGAATTTGCATATAATAAAGAAACAATGCGGTAAGCTTGTTATAGATCCACAAACATTTCATATAGCGAGAAACGTTTGATATGAATAATGTAACTACTCTAATGCCATTCATGAAACAATTTCAACAAACTTTTAATATTGTGACAAACAATGACTACAAACTTTTAATATACCATCTAACTTTAAATACATCGACAAAAATGTTTATACAATCGCCAAAATTTGGAATTAACCATAAAACCATACCAAGCAACTTTTCATATTGGGACAAACACGTGAAATAACAACAACTTTTTTTAATTCATCATAAACCCATATACTTTTGATATGCCATATATGGACAAAGTTTTGATTTTGCGAACAACTCTTTATGTAGCAACATACTTTTCACTTAATCATAAAACATGGAGACAATCTTTTAATATAGCACGGAGCTTTTTAGGGTAGCCACAAATTAGATATAGGGACAAACTATTCAGTTAAGCATAAAACCATTGCGACAAACATTTCATGTAGCGACAAACTTTTTTTATGGTGAGAACCTTTCATAAAGTGGCGAAACTTTTGACATGAGAAATAAACCATAGTGCCCCACTTTTAATATACCGACAAAATTTACATATAGTGACTAAATTTAGATGTATTGATTAAGTTGTCATATATCGACAAACGTTTCATAGATCGCAACACCTTTTTGCTATACCTTCAAACTTTTGATATATTCGTAAAACCATAGCTTCAAGCCTTTTAATATAGTGACAAAGTTTTTCTATAGCGCCAAAATTTTGGTAAAATGACACATTTACAAAGCAACAAAAATTATCTAGCATCTTTTAATGTAGCTCCACTCATTGTGTATACAGACCAACTTTTGGTATAGCGAGAAATAGCGACATACTTTTCATATAGAGCCAAACTTTTGATATAGCGACAAACTTTTCTTATAGCGACAACCTTTTGGTGTCATCATAAAACCACAGAAACCACACAAACTTGTGATATACTTAGAAAACCATAGAAACTAACGTTTACTTTATCGAAAATTTTTCCATATCCCGACAAGCATTTTATACAGTGACTAACTTTTTCTATAGCGACATATTTTTTATATAGTGCCAAACTTTCACTATAGCGACACACTTTTGGTATAGTGACACAATTTTGGTGTCATCATAAAACCATAGAGAGAAACGTTTGATACGAATAATGTTACTACTATAATGCCATTCATGAAACCATTTCGACAAAATTTTCATGTTCCAACAAACGATAATGACATACTTTTAATATAGCCTCTAACTTTTAATGCACTGCCAAACTTTTCATACAATTGCCAACATTAGCAATTAATCATAAAACTATACCGAGCAACTTTTCAGTTTGGGACAAACTTTTGAAATAGCGACAACGTTTTCTATTTCATCATAAAGCCATAGTGACACTTATACTATATCGACAAACTTCTGGTATAGTGACAACCTTTTCATATAATCATAAAACCATGGCGCCAAACTTTTCCTCTAGCGACAAACTTTTTATATACAGACAAACTTCTGATATAATCATAAAACCACCGTGACAAGCTTCTGGCATAGTGTCAAACTTTTCTTATACTTACAAAGTTTACATGTATTGACAAACTTTTGTCTTTGCGAACAACTCTTTATACAGCAACAGACTTTTGACTTATTTATAAATCATGGTGATGAGATTTTAATATACTGATAATTTTTTGATATAGCGACAAACTATTCATATATTAATAAAACCATTGCCACAAACATTTCATATAGCGACAAACTTTTTATATGGCCACAACCTTTTCATAAAGAGGCAACACTTTTCAGCTTACCATAAAACCATAGCAACCCACTTTTAATATACCGATAAACGTTCCATAGATCGCGACAAAATTTTTCTATACCTTCAAACAGAGCAACCATTGAAGCAGGTCAACCGTGACTATCACGTCAAACATTATAGATAAGGAAACTATGGTCAATAAATGCAACAATTTAAAGCATGCCCAAGTATGGTCATGCCAAGTACATCAAACAATATTGAAACCTTGGTCCAACATGCTGAACCATGATAACCATGTCCATAATATCACAATCATGTCAACCATGACCATGGTATGGTAATCATCTCAACCATGCCCATGGTCTGACAACCAAGTCAACCATGTCCATGGTATACAAACTAGATGAAGCAAGGTATGACATGACCATGGGTGACCATGTAATCTATGCTTTGCATGACTATGTTCAAGTATTGTCATCCATGCTTATGGATGTCAACCATGGTTGATTGGTCAATCATGGATGTCATGATGGCGGTCTTGACTACATCATGTCAAAGATATGCTTCCCATTTCCAGGTTGACCATGTGTTCAAATAGGCTCAAAATAATTAACCATGTCATCGTCAACCATGGTCCTGATCATCGTTGCACATGGCCAATCATGGTGGAGATCACCATGGTCAACAATCATGGTTGACCATAGTGTCCATCTTTAAGCATGGCTATGGTCGACCATGTCAACCATGCCCACGGAATTCATTTCCAAAAAAATTTATTGTGAATAAATGAAATAAATATTCAAAAAATAAAATATTATACAAAAACATATTTTCTAAAGCTATATTTTTTTAATGTTTACTTTTAAATACAATAATTTAAATATTAAAAAAAAAAAATATTTACAAAAGAAAAATACAAGAATAATTATTCATTTGTTTACTATAGAAAATAAATTTATTTTTACTTTTTTCCCATATTATTTTATCACACTATTATACATGACTATACAAATTAAAAAAATAATATTGTTTCCCTTTTATTTTAATACTACTACTAATAATAAGAATAACATTATTTTTATTATTATTAAAGATACAATTTAATAATTTTAATATAACCATAATCACATAATCATAGTTGTTTGTCGTCGTCATGAGCATCATCATCATTTTTATACTTATTTTTATTATTGTAATAAAATAATTCATACTAATAATAATACTAATTATATTTATTATTATTATTTTTTATCATTATTATTATTATTAAAATATTACTAATTATTATTGTTAGTTTTATTTGTTTTATTATTATTCTTATTATTAAAAATAATTTAACAATTTTAAGGGTACCATAATCACATAATCATAGGTGTAATAATACTAAAAAATAATAATAATATTTATTAAATTATTATTATTTATATAATCATTATTAATATTAATAATGTTAATATTAGTAATAATAATTATATGATTCAATATTTAATTTCTAAATAATAATAATAATTAGAATAACAATAATATTAGTACTATTATTTTCTTGTTCAAACGTGGTCCGGTAACTAGCACAATGACATAAAATGTTGTTGGTGTATGTCGATTGGCGTCATTTAAAGGACGGGAAAAGAAATAACATCGATCGGCCTACACCAACAACATTTTATGTTGTTGTGCTAGTTGGATATAATTTGTATTGTTAACTTATTTAGGGAAAATGAATGGTAGGAACAATTATGATGATTTTCTTGTTATTTGGAGGCAAGTTATCTAAGGAACAATTATGATGATTTTCTTGTTAATTGGAGTCAAGTAATTTGCATAACTTGGCATTCTTTAACTTGGAATTGTTTAATGATAGTATTTATAATTGGTTTTATGATTATATTCACAAAAATATATTGTATAAGATTATAAGTTTTTTTTTATAAAATAAAAAAAATATATATTTTATTACAATTTTTTATCTTATATTAATGTTTCAAAGGATTCATGGTTTTGATTTGAGGTATTGGAGGTTTAGTCAATGGTTAACGATGTTGGAAAGCTAGTGACTAAGGATTACACTCAAAATGAGTTTTTTATTAGTTAATGAGATAGATTATTAAAAAACCTCTATAGTGGTTGTACTGATTGCAGTTGCTGCAATTTGATCCCTTCATCCCCATGCTAATCTATAATGTTTTTCATCTTTAATCTTTATAGTGGTTGTAGTCCTTGCACCTATTGGAATTGAATCCCTTTGCCTCTAGCCTCCGACGCTCGTCGACCTCTTAGTCACATGTGAATGGCTCTTGGAAATTATCATGAAGAGAATGGTTGTTGGTATAATGTTGTGGAATTTTAATTACAGATATTTTATAGTGGGCATACTGTTAGTCTAAATTGCTATATGTGTACTTTTATTATTTTAAGACTTAATTCTGCAATCTACTTACAATAGTTGCAGCCAACGGAATAACTCATTAACATGGAAAAAAGGTACACACATCCCTTTGCATTTATTCATGTGGAACAAATCTCATTTTTTATTTTTCCTATGTATTAGAGATTGCAATAAATTGTTGGAGTCAAAGAGAAATTGGGTATTCAGAGAATTGATGTACAACATGGCATGTGTGAGTGGATGTTGGGTTCCAGAAATTGTCTTTTATAATGATTTTATTTACATTAATTTCTCTGCTTATTGATAGTAATTCAATACATGTATCTTTAAAAGGGATACTTTTACTTTGTTTCATTAATTAAAACTCTTAAAGGTAATGAAGCCTAATATGTTATATAAAAGATCTATTGTATTTACATTAATTTCCCGTCCTATTGACCTTAATTCAATACATGTATCTTTAAAATGGCTACTTTTAATGTGTTTCATTAATTAAAACTCTTAAACGTAATGAAGCCTAATATGTTATTTTTGATGTATTAAACACAATATTGTACAAATGATTAGCATTTTGGCATTCCATTCCATCTTGAGTTCCACACTGGGTTGGATAGCATGTCTCTTAGTGGTTTGCTAATTTGACTTACCTTTGTCTTCCATCTTTCTCTTGTTGACTTTGCAATACTTACACATGAAAATTAAAATTATGTTTTAATAGTAAGTTTTAAACACTATTCTAAATTTAAACAAATAGACATTGAAAATAATAATTATTTTATTTAAAATTATATATACTAATACTATTTAGAATTTGTTTAGATTTAAAAAAAATACTTATAAATAAAATGTTATAATAAAGTGTTTTTTTTTTTCATAAAAAAAGATCTTATATATATTTTATATAAAAAAGGTATCACCAAGTTGTTTTACACTGTTTCAACAGCCAAAAAAGTCCAAAGTAAATACCCAGTACCAGCTAAGACAAAAGTCATGTTTCTTACCCGTTTCTCCAATTGCCACATATCTACTACATCATCCACATGGTGTCCCAACATGGCATATTATGTAATAACTGACATAATATACCGCATGTAGCTACCCCAAAATGAACCATAAGATATAACAATCTCATGCGTTCATAAATATAGAACCTAGTTATAATAAAGTGTTTAAATAATGGTCGAAAAGCATTTACATAATATACCACTTCAAAAACCAATAGAATTTAAATAACTCATTTACCATAGTATGAAAATACTATCACATGGATTTTTCAATGAATATTATGTTGAGATGAAAACTTTTTAATATTAAAAACCACCATAAAATATGCCACTCACTCAGTCCTTTAAAATTATTAAACTATTTTAAACGGAATGGTTGGCTTTTGCTTAGTTTATTCAAAACATTTAGCCATGCCATCTAAATTTTAGATTGGATTTAGTATAATCTTTATATGACAGGTCAGGTGGAGGAAGTCATTTAATTGTATGCTGTTGGTTTTTAGCATTATATTAATGGATCTTATTTTATGCAGGTCATGCCTATTTCATATGAGGCAGTTACAAGTTCTCAATTATGCACTATGGATAATCTTGGAACAGATCATTCGAAGATTTTCAGCTCTCATAGAATCTGCAGCTCTCACATGATTCGTATGTGTTTGCAGCTCTTATATAATTCGTATACAATTGCATGTCTCATCCGTAGCTTCAACGTTTGGAAGCCCCATTTTAAACTTATTTATATAAGTTCCAACCCAAGCGTAAACCTTTGAATCCACTATTTAACTTTTTTGAGCCGTAAATATTGTTGGGATGCTTCCGAGCTTGCTTAAATAGTTTGAATTAAAGTGTTGTGTCTAGTTTTAGGTATTCAAGTTTTCAAGTTTAGATTTTAGGAACTTAATTAAAGTTTAAGTTTTTTAAATTTAAACTTTATGTTTTAGGTAATTTGGTTTTAGCTTATATATTTTAGATAATAAAGTAGGAATTAAATTATAGGAGTTTGTTATACGTTCCTAGTAAAATATGAATTTAGTTTAAATAATAAAGTGGGAAATAAAGTAGATTTTAGTTTAGCTTATATATTTTAGATAATAAAGTAGGAATTAAATTATAGGAGTTTGTTATACGTTCCAAGTAAAATATGAATTTAGTTTAAATAATAAAGTGGGAAATAAAGTAGATTTTAGTTTAGTTTTCTTATTTGGAAATTTATAAGAGGTTAATTTGTAAATTTGGTTTGTTAATTTTAGTTTTGTAGAAACTTGGTTTGTAATTTAGTTTATAATTTATTAGTTTAGTTTCTTTAGTTTGTAACTTATCTTATTTAAATTTTAATGTTTGGTTTGTAAATTGTAGAATTTTATTAAAATTTGTAGTATTTAATTTATAATTTGTAGCATTGGATTTATTAAATTAGTTTGTAAATGCGTTTAAATTAGTTTTCATTAATAAATTTTGATTTAGTGTGTAATTGAAAATTACTTTATAATTTGCAATTAGTGATTAGTTGGTAGATTAGCACACACCTTGCAATTTAAAATAGAGATGTAAAATTTATTTATCACCTCATAGTTAATTTTCTCAATTAAAGGGTGTTTGTGAGAATTAGGCTAAGCTATGTTAGATTAGGTTATCCTTCAATCTTAGGTTATCTTTCAATCTTGCACATATAGTGCCAGCTCCTAGAAGCTTACGAGCATCAGGTTGACAATTAAGTGTTGAATTAGATAGTGCATATTTTACCCTAGTGGCCATACGACATAATAACTAATATAGGGAAATCTCGACAAGGTACAATAAAAGATGCCAAAGTGAAGCTATCGATAAAACCCTAATTGCAATTTATGCAAGGTAGATAAGAGAAACTTTTATACATGGAACATATTATATCTTATGCTACAAATTGAGTTAATGGATTAACTGAAGGAAAGGAAGCTGGCATTTTACTGGGCACTAATAATAGAGGTTGAGTAGCCCAGGACACCGAATAACCAAGCATTTAAGGGAAACCTAAATGCTATATAAACGGAATTGAAAGGTGTTAAAGGTGGGTATTTATCGAACACCTTTATGAAGGTGCGTAAATGCAATGGCAAGTACTAAAAGAAAGATGGGCTTCACAACCACTGCTTACCTATGATACCTCTTACAATCCTGTTACATGCTTTGAATGCTTTCAATTAAGATCCTAACTATTGCAAATATCAAATATGTTTCTATTCAAACAATTTCTGATTTTGTTTCCACCACTTAGGAGCTATGTAAGATTATGGAGTAACCGTATAGACAATTCAATATACAGAGAAACTTTTGAGCCTTTCACCATTCGTTTCGAACTTTAAGAGAGATTGCACAATATTTAAAGACCTATTATGTTATCGCTCTTTCGCTGGTCAATGACAGAAGGGAAAGGAAAAAGGTACAAATTCCTTGTTCCAGATCCTAATATAGAATAAACCAACACACTGGAAATTTTCATCTCTTGAACATTCCATTCTAACTTCATTCCAAGGGCTAAGTACGATGGAATTGACATAGTGTTATAATGACTTGGTATTAACACTTTAAAATAGAGGCTTTCATTTATACATAATATACACCCCAACTTTCCTTGACACATTTTATGTCCTTTAAATAAATTCGACAGCTTGCGTGTAAATGGAAACTGAGCCAAAAGAAAGCAACCACCAAAATAATGAGATCTTTTTATAACTTAATATTTTTTTTAAATAATAACATAATTTGAATAAAGAACATATTTTTTGGAAAAAAAGTGTTTAAAACTGTTATATTAAAATAATGAGAATAAATTATTATTATTTTTTTTGAAAAAAATAACTTGTAAACACGAAAGTGAAAAAAAAAAAAAATCTCCCTAGCCTCACGGTCCCGGACACACTTCAATGTTGCATGAAGACAAATGGCACAACAAATTCCACATTGTTATTCCAGACAATGGCCTCACTCTAAGAAACACATACTAATGTTTCACATGCACAGAGACAGATAATGTGGCAACTGGCATGAGGCAATTCAAGACAATGACAGATAGAATGAAACGATTAAGCTTGCACGGATATTACCTGCTCTCTTGTAGTTGGCATGCAGTTTTCATTTTATTCTATTCAGCTGGTTTAGTTGATTGGTTTCCTTTTACATACAGAGGAACGTGATTTGGCTGGTTGTTATTCACATACAAAATCCGCAATGCCAACAGTTTGAATCCCTTAAGCGTCCGCAATATGAAATATGGCACAGAAAATCCTGAAAAACACAAAATGAAGGTGGGTGTGCAGATTGCTAGACAGACCAATGCCGAAAGCAGCACGGAGGACATTTGCAGATCTGTGAGGGACGCCATGGATGCAGAAGACGAAGACGAAGACGAGGGGAAGAAAGTGAAGCAAAGAGAATCACATATGGGAAATGTGTTCAAGAGGAGGATATCGAATAGAGAAACTAAGGGGTATGTTGTCTTTCCTTATTTCAAATTTTACGGATTATTTTTATACGATGGCCGAAAATGGAATTGAAAATTGTTGGATGAAATAAGTGTTTAAGCACTTGAGTGGTATTCTTGCAATTTAGTTAATCAACATACATGGAATCATCAACAATATATATATATATACATATATATAACAAAGGTTCTTGGGAATAGCTCGTGAGTCCTTGAGCTAGAGAATCCCAAAGCCATTGACAGAACAAACCTACAAACTACCTAGTAGGGTTGATAGGAAAAAAGTGAGACGCTTCTGATCAACATCTCCTAATCGAATACATTTCTGTATATGCAATGCAGTATTTCTAGTGCCTTACTACAATATTTAACCCAACATCATCTATCTCGTTATCTATATTCGAGTATCTAAAAGGCACCCAGAACCCCATATGTATCTACAAAGCACGAGCACGCACCAAGCCGAGGGAAGGAACAAAAGCAAGAAAGATAAAAGAAAGATCCCTATTTAGATCCATATTCAAAGCATCTTGATCATGAAGCCTATTGATCTTTTAAGTTCAGTTTTTTTATGCCGATTTACAGGAAATATACACCCCAGCTTTCCTATGAATCCTAGTCTTTCTCCATCAGAGTGGTGATCGGCATAACTATAAAAGTGGTGATCGGCATAACTATAAAATTGTACCTCAGTAGAATTAGGAATGAATGCCCTAAGTAATATTACCAGAGAATGACTGCACTCTTTTCTTGGTTCCTGGTAGAGGGATCTATTTAACGTGTGTTCACCCGCTCTGTGCAAGTCTATAATCACCCATAGAGTAAGGGGAGGGGAAATCGATTTTACCATTTGTCATCAAAGATTGCGGAGGACACTCCTTCTAGCACCTAGAGATCCCATCCACGTCCCACGTATTTTTTTTTTTAACCTTTCGAACGGGCATATAGAGACACGATTTGAATTGTGATTTCTCCAAAGGACACCATTCTGGACTGCTAACCTCCTCTTCACGTAATATTACCAGAGAAGGACTGTACTCTTTTCTCAGTTCCTGGTAGAGGGATCTGTTTAATTGTGTTCAGCCGCTCTGTGTAAGTCTATAATCACCCATAGAGTAAGGGGGGTGAAAGGCGATTTTACCATTTGTCATCAAACATTGCGGAGGACACTCCATCTAGCACCAGGGATCCCGTCCACGTCCTGCGTATTAAAAGTTGTTTAACCTTTCGAAAGGGCACGCCAGGACAAGATTTGAATTGTGATTTCTCCAAAGGACACAATTATGGACCGCTAACCTCCTCTTCACTTAATATTACCAGAGAAGAAATGCACTCTTTTCTCGGTTCCTGGTAGAGGGATCTGTTTATTTGTGTTCACCCGCCTTGTGTAAGTCTATAATCACCCATAAAGGAAGGGGAGTAGAAAGCGATTGCGGAGGACACTCCATCTAGCACCAGGGATCCTGTCCACGTCCGTGTGTTAAAAATGAAGCGGATTCCTTTTGCAGGAAAAAAAATGAATACCTTTGCTTCTTTGTGTGACTAATATCATAGTATTTGGATGGAATTTACCGTAATAGTAAGTTTGACAAAATCTTTCAAAGCATTGAACAAAATTAAGCAACATTTGAGTGAATGTAAATTAATTTGCAAATTTGGAGTAAATGTATATTAATTTGCTTATATATATATTATGTTTTGTCTCTAACTTACACTTAAATAAATGAGTTTGTTGGCTCTATCTTGCGACAAGAAAAATGAGTGACCCGCTGAGCTGTTAAAAGGATCTTTGATAAGATTAGGGCTGGAAATAATGGAAAATTGACATTTTACCTAAATGAACCTTATTTCTTTGAATTCGCGGGGAAATGTGAAGCACTTACTTCAACGTATGCCAAATTTCACAGCATTTGGGAGAACTACCAACTATAGAAAAGTTGACGACATCTTTAGAAAAAGAGACCAAATTAAGGAAATTTTGGGTGACAATGTGTATTAATGTGCTTTCTTATGCTTAAAACGTCTAGTGTTTCGCTCTAACTTAGGATAAGAAAAATGAGTGGTTACCTACCTGTAATTACTAGGCACTTTTTTAAAAAGTAGAGCATATTTCATCGAATAAGGCCGAAATTAGCTCGACTTAAGTAGAAGAGTGAGAATATTTTAGTGGTTTCGGCTATAACTTTGGCAAGAATTGAGGATTTGGGAAAAATACATGCTTGTCCTGCCGTAAAGTTTGTAATGGCTTACTCGTTCAATCCGAGACAGGTTTTTGGATGCTTTTATCTTTTTGGATTTCATAATTAAGCTTTATTCTATATAAGTTTGTATGGACTTGCATGCAAATTTTATGGCATTTCTTAATAGAACGGGACTCAAGTTATTGATATGATTGAGACTTGGTTGTGATTGGTATATTGAAATTTATGAAGACTCTGACATTATGAAGAGTATGCTTTGATCTTGAATCCAGTGGCACCTCGATTATTGAGTTAGCTTGTGCATTTTTTGACTGGACCCTTGGATATACAACTCTCCAGCTCACATAAAAGTACTCGATTGGTTCGTTGTCGTCACAGGAGGGAAAGTTGGATGGAGTTGATAGTGCAAAAATGGGGTTAATAGATTCCCATCGATTAGAAGTCTACCCTTAACAAAAGAAATAAATACTGGGATTGAACCCGGCTACTTGAATGTGCCTGTCAGATTTGAACTCCTGACAACCCAATGTGCTAAAAGGATACGAACTTTCAACAATCTACGAAAGCTTTCTGACCAGAAACGCCCTCCGAAAACTCCAGAACATAGAAGAATTAAATGCATGTAATGACTCATCATAAAGGCGAGTAAACACCATGACCTCAAAAATATGTTGATCTCATCTCACACGCGGCAGAAGCCACCCTCTAACATCATCCATTATCCAGAGTTGATGCAACATTGAAGAAACTTGTACAAAAGCATTTAAAAGAAATCTAGTGCAAATACACCAACGCCTCAGCATACTGCCTGGCATAAAGCCTTAGGCTTACATCATCTACATTTGGCCCAATTGGTCACTACATTGCTGGTCTACCCTAAGGCACCAGGTTCAAAGCCCACGTCATCATCTCCTAACCAATCACATTTCAAATAAATAGATTTTGATAAATTAATTTAATAAATAAGAAATTAAAATGTAAGGTCAAATTAAATAAACCATTTATATATATCGTGCTAAGGCAGGTCATAATAAAGAGATCAAAATATTTTACTCTCATAACAATGATTCCCATGCGTCTGATCATTGCTCACGCTCCCTTTGCTTAACCGCATAGCATTTTAAATATTAGTTCTCTTCATTTCCTTTACCCATTAGACAACGAGCAGCCCCGCGTCCAAGATACGATCTTGTGAACGTAAAGAGAGAAAACCAAGAAAGGCGTAGCTGAGAGAACATGAATCGTTGCAGAGGCATACTCAGTAGAAAACTGAATTTCAAATCCAATTTATAATTAGGTGAATTATGTTACTTTCTGCTTTTTCTTAATTACGCCGATAGGCGTCTATCAGTGGTATTTGGGGGGGGATGGACTTGCTTGAGCGGATCATCAAGATCCAGCAAATCCCGCCAAGTGGATGCTCAAGATCTTCTGAATCGTCTGATCTTTTAACAGCCGGAGAGTTAGGAGATGACCAGAGTTGTTAGCCGTCGACTAGGAGATGACTGTAGTCTGTTAGTGTTCGTGGCTATAGAGAAGATAACCGTGGAGTAGCAACCGTCGCGGAGATACCTGGAAGCGTGGACGTGGCTGTGAAGGAGATAACCGTGGAGTAGCAACCGTTGCGGAGATACCTGGAAGCGTGGAGGAGATACACGTAGAACATTCTGTTAGCGGCCGCCGAGGAGTAGTTTCTTAGCCCGCGGAGGAGATACCTGAACAGTTTCGCCGTCCTGAGCATTCGCAGTGAGATCGCTGGAGCATTGGAGCATTCGTCTGTGCATTCGCCGTCTTGGAGCGCCTGTGCAGTAGAGGTAAGCTTCTGCTTTCGCTGGCCTGGTTGCTTTAATGTTGTGAACAGTCAGATAATGCTAGGATTTCAGTTGCATGTGTGTTTAATGCTGTGAATATTTGACAGTTTAGAAGAATCTAGGCTATGAATACGTGTAAGTTGTTTAGACGAATGATTCAAAAACTGGGTGATTCAGAAAATTATGTAAACCAAATGCCATACAAATGTAGAAAAATTAATGCTTAGATTCTGCCATCCTGGGCGAACTTCTTTACGTAAAAAGCTTATGGATTGAGCGTGAAAATTACGATAGTAAAGCAGGAGTAGCAAAGAATAAAAGCAGAACTTTATTGTGCACTAACTCTTTGTAACGAAAGCTGGAGGAAAGGCCAGGCCAGGCCAAGATACAACCTTAGGGTTTTCACATGAGAAGCTACGGTGCATGGCCTGAACCTGCTTCTTAAGCTCCCGAGATGTATTCCACCGCTTCCTTTAGGAAAAAGGGCCGCGACCTCCTTCAGGAAAACGGGCGTGTCGAGTCCTCTTCTTCCTTGGAGGAACAACCTTAGGGTTTTCGCATGAGAAGCTACGGTGCATGGCCTGAACATGCTTCTTAAGCGCCCGAGATGTAATCCACTGCCTCCTTTAGGAAAAAAGAGCCTCCACCTCCTTCAGGAAAACGGGCGTGTCGAGTCCTCTTCTTTCTTGGAGGAACAGAGATTGTAAGATTTAGAACACTTGAGAGATCTGAACACTTGACTGACTTGGAAACATCCCCTGAGTTCCCATGGGAACACTGTACCTATTTAGGGCGTCATGTTCAGAATAAAAGAAAGCGAAGTTTCAACAACACAGCATCACATTCACATAACGATTTAATATATTAAAAATAAAAGTCATCCTCTCATCATTATTGGTTAAATTTAATAATCGTATAACTTAGCCGGCCTTACCGTGTCGTGAGACAATTATCACCGAAAAGGATAATATCTGGTGTACAGTACAGGGAGCCGGAATGCATGCATGCCCACTGCTATTATTAGTAGCCTATGACAGCATTCAAAAGTATATCATGTAATTATACATTGCATTCAACTATGCTTTGTTTGTTTTTAATAAAAAAATATGTCTTGAGCTGAAAATAAAATTTTAATACATCTCATTAAATGATGTAAGTGCTGTGATCTTATGAAAACGATCGTTCGTTCGAGAGAAAGATGAATTTTGTCAACTAAACATGTTATTAATCCTTCAATTTTTTACTCAATGATCTATAGCACAGTACATGAAGAAACTTAACATTTGGTATACAGAGACCACAGATGGTTAGTAGATGCCCTTACTCTATTATAAAAAACTATTTCATAAATCTGGAGTAGGTTGCATATTAACTTATTTACAAAGATTTTAAAAAATGGATAGAAACGTGAGATTTAGGATAAACTTGAGATTTAGGGGAATCTTTGAAAAACTAGTAAATATCAATAGATTTGTTTATTTGGTTTTAGTATTTAAAAGAGTCACGGTCATGATGTTTCTATAAGTTAATAATAATGACATGATTTTAATATCAATATGATTTTAAATAATTTTAATCGCATTCACATAACGAATTAATATATTAAAAATAAAAGTCATCCTCTCATCATTATTGGTTAAAATTAATAATCGTAAAACTTAGCCAGCCTTAACGTGTCGTGAGACAAATATCAACGAAAAGGATAATATCTGGTGTACAGTTAATATGGAGTAGGTTGCATATTAACTTATTTACAAAGATTTTAAAAAAATGGATAGAAACCTGAGATTTAGGATAAACTTGAGATTTATGAAATGACAAGTTTTGTTCATCGTGCTTACATTTAATTTTTCAAAAATAGAGTTTTGGTCATCGTGCTTCCAGGGCTGCTCCGAGGGCTCGCTAGCCTCAACGTGCTCCTGCACGGTGCTACCTCTGTTTCATGGAGGACACATTGTCACATCATGGGTTATCATTCATTATGAATCAAGATTTTGAAATCTACAAGGCTGGGTTGGTGCATTCACATCATTAATGTGAATAGACCGGCCTATTTTCCTTCTGTCTCAAGCCATCCCCTACAGATCGCATTAGATCTTCTCATTTAAAGAGGAAACTTCCAGCTGAAGAAAAAGGAGATCAAAAGATTTAGAACAGTTGAGAGATCTAAACATCTGAACACTTGACTCACTTGGAAACATCGCCTCAGTTCCCTTAAAAGCTGACGTAGACCTTTTTTTTCCCGTAACTCCATGAGAACACTGTGACAGTAGCAGGCCAACACTATCATTCTGTATACAGGGACCCGTAATGCATGCATGTGCACTGCTATTATTAGTAGCCTATGACAGCATTTACTCATTATTGAATGTTGTTGTTCAAAAGTATATCATGTAATTATACATTGCGTTCAACTATACTTTGTTTGTTTTTAATATAAAAATATGTCTTCAGCTGAAAAATAAAATTTTAATGCATCTCATATTTTAATGAATGCACAATTAGTAACGAATTAAACCTATTTAAAATTGCAGAACAAATATATTAAACGAGCAAGCTGCTTAGCATTTCCTTACGTACACTAACTTCTAATTTGCAAATTTTGATGATGTAAGTGCCGTGATTTTATGAAAACGATCGTTCGTCCAAGAGAAAGATGAATTTTGTCAACTAAACATGTTATTAATCCTTCAATGATCTATAGCACAGTACAGGAAGAAAGTTAACATTTGGTATATAGATACCACAGATGATTAGTAGATGCCCTTACTCTATTATAAAAAACTATTTCATTAATCTGGAGTAGGTTGCATATTAACTTATTTACAAAGATTTTAAAAAATGGATAGAAACCTGAGATTTAGGATAAACTTGAGATTTAGGGGAATTTTTGAAAAACTAGATTTGTTTATTTGGTTTTAGTATATAAAGAGTCACGGATAAAATAGAAATATATTTCATGATGTTTCTATAAGTTAATACTAATGACATGATTTCAAATTATATATAAACATATAGAATTTTTTTTTTAATTAAACCGATAAATTTAATAATCGTATAACTTAGCCGGCCTTAACGTGTCGTGAGACAATTATCAAAAAAAAGGATAATATCTGGTGTACAGTTAATATGGAGTAGGTTGCATATTAACTTATTTACAAAGATTTTAAAAAATGGATAGAAACCTGAGATTTAGGTTAAACTTGAGATTTAGGATAAACTTGAGATTTAGGCACATACTTATTATATTAATGTTTTTCCCTATAGTATGTGCTTAAATTTACGCCTATCGGCGTATCCAGACACATTATTAATTTAATGTGGTTGTTGCTAGTTTGTATAGAAGTGTCATCGTGAGACATACAAGACATTGAAGGGGGCATTGAGGCATCTTTATCCCACACCATTGAGGGGTAATGAGAATCAAACTTGTAAATATTCTATATATATAAATTAAAAAGCTTGACAAACATTTTTATAGAGACGCAACCAGCTATGTCTTATGTCCCTTCGGAATATTAAAGTTATAAGAAGTAAGCCTTGTGTCCCTTCGGAATATTAAATTTATAAGAAGTTGTTGGGATATTTACACATTCGAGATTTCATCATTTCAAATATGGATTTATTATTTCACAATTTAGGAGGAAGGATCTCTTAAATTGTGTTTGAAAAAAAATCTATTTTCAAAGGGACAGCAGTCTGCATCCCACTGTAGAAACGGGAAGGACCTTTTAAATTGTTTTTAAAAAAGATACCTTGAAAATGACAGCACTATGTGTCCCACACCAATACATTTAATGTTTAATGCTTCTGCCAAAAGAAATTAAGCAAAGCATTGTGCAGCAGGTTTCATGGGTGCCTTCAAAAGTTTTTGGTAGGCCTAGAGGAGAGATGAGAAAGAGGGTCGTTACGCCAAAACTTGGTGATCAGGCCCGGTTTGGACGAAGGGCAGTCGGAAGATACATTGTACCTGTGAAAGAATAGAATGAAGCCGGAGAAGCACATTGGGCAGATTGATTACCTTCTCATTATTAAGAGCAGATTAAATAGGAAATAGAAAACAACAATACTATGGGTGAATACCATAGGTGAGTAAATACCGTGGGTTACCTAACTCACTAACTTAACTACGGGTGAGATTACACTCTTCAACACACCCCTTAATCTCAATTGGTAGTACATCATCAGCACTCTCGATGCCTAAAGATGCCTGCTGGTCTATGTCTCAGCTAGGCTTACATTTCATTCAAAACACTTTAGTTTGACTTTCTTCCTTGAAGTGTACTTGAAATTCTTTTTCTTTGTCTTCTCGATCTTGATGCTTAAGTAGTTGATCTTCTTCATCTCCTGGAACATAGTAAAAGTCTTCATCTTCTGTTTCAACATGATTCTTCTAGTTGTCATCTTTACTTACACACTAAACATTTTTGTTAGAAAAAATATGAATATATTTCAGCTTTTCTTGGATAGCATTCACATCTTGGTGTTGCTCATCAATGACAGCTACTTTATTATTGACTTTTTAATTTTCTTGATTCCACTGTGCATCCTTCACTGCTTCTTCAAAAATTGTGGCATCAGAAGAAAACAGAGCATATTGTAGATGCTCATCAGTAACAGGAGCCTGCTAATAGATCTCCCTCAAACTTTTGGTTTTCTGGTTTTGGGGTGGACTACATATTGTTGTTTCTTTTGTGATGCTATCAGCTGGTTGTTGCTCATTCTAAGCAACCATTGCAGCTTCTATGCCGCTATCAACTGTCTCCTGCTCAAAGAGACTATCACTCACATCATTGAGTACCGTTGCAGTGACAGGTTTTCTTTCACTGTCATCATCGAACATAACTGGATCAACATCATTTGCTGGGTTTACATGATAACTAGTTGCCTCATAGACACAGACATCTTGACTGTCTTCCACTTCAACGTGGGATTCCTGGTGCTCTGCCTGACTTACAAAGTCATCTTCCTCTACCGTTGGTTCCTCACTGAAGACTTCTTTTAGTGTATCCCATGCTCTCTTTGGAGTATCAGCTTCTACAAGGTAATGAAATAGGGAATAGTCTATACTGTCTTGTATGAGACATAAGGAAACAACTTGCCTCCTTTGTTTTTCAAATTCTGTCAAAGCATTAAACTTTTCTGGATCAATGGGATCCTCTTCAACTATGAAGTGCCACAAATCTTGTAATTTTAACACATTAATTACTTTGATTTCCCATACATCATACTCATCTCCATTAAAACTCTAGTGTTAAGATATTTCTTACCTCTTCAAATTCTTCTGGGACTGCTTCTGGTAGCACCATCTTTAAGAATAGATCTTCTTCTTTAGATCACAACTTTCAATAAGATTGGATGATCAGGCCATCCTATCTTCAGATGCCTTTTTTTTATTTGACAAAAAGTCTAGTTTGAGAGTTCACCGTGCCAGCTTCCAGCATTTGTGAGAAATTGAGAGAAGGCGGGAGATCTGGAATGAAAAAGACCTATTTGGTGGGTGCTTCAACAATGCACTTCACCCATTTTTTTTTAAATAAATACGAGCACTGCTCTTGGTGTAATCACAACATGCGGTGGACTGGCGTGGTGCCAGAAATCGGTTAAGGAAAGTGCAGTTCACCGCTTTCTCTAAACACAGGTAGAGCGGTGGTACTGCTTCCTGCCTCTTGAATATGAGTGGTGGCACCACTTTTCTCCTATGAGAAAGGGGCGGTGCCCAAGAGAGGTAACACTCTCTTTTTTTAAATAATGCCTTTCTGTAAAAAAAAAAGTTTGTGTTCTTTGTTTTAGGGTTTCGACAAATCAAAGCAAAACAAATCAGATCTGAGAAAAAAAAATAGACCTGGTACACAGACTGCGATGGAGGTATGTCCAACAAGACAATCTGGAAAGCTGATAGGGTAAGATGATCTGGAAAGCTGAGATCTGTAACACTCCACTTTTTTATTTATTGAAGTTGCGAGCTCTGGCTAACTGAGCGCTGGGTGAGATCTGGTGAGTTCAGTCCTCCACGGATCTTGTAGATCTTCAACCCCCAAAAATTAGAGTGTAGATCTGGTGAGCATGTGTTCAAGGGGTCGATTAGATCTGCTTCTTTTTTTTGAATGCTAGCTGGAAAAATATGAACCCTAAAATGCATGCGCCGGGAGGTAGCCGAGATTTCAAAGAAATTATCTCCCTTTTTTTTTAAAGTTACGGAAAACTGTAAACTAAATTCTGATCTGGAAACAAAATAGATAAAAATAGGGTGCTTTCCAAAATAAAATTCAAATCTGGAAAATAAAATTCATATCTAAAAAATAAAAAAAAATATAGTTCCCTAGCTTGATAGGAAAGCCGCTTCCAAATGGCTTCTAAGTGAGAGTGCTTTCCACTCTGTGAAAAGGCTTACCCCAACAATGGACGAATCATGTCGTAAGCTCTGATACCATGTGAAAGAATAGAATGAAACCAGAGAAGCACACTGGGCAGATTGATTACCTTCTCATTATTAAGAGCAGATTAAATAGGAAATAGAAAGCAACAATACTATGGATGAATACCATAGGTGAGTAAATACCGTGGGTTACCTAACTCACTAACTTAACTACGGGTGAGATTACACTCTTCAACAGTGCTGAACCCATCAACAACTCATTAACAACTCCGGCAGCATACAAAACTGTTAAATAAAAACATTTCAAACTCATCGCCTCTATCAAGTTTCTGTAAATGTCCGTCAGCATCTTGTGAACAAGCTTTCCACTATCGCTGCATTCATCATATGCATATAGATTTGAGAGGTCGCCTTTGCAGGCCGAATCCAACTGATTAGTTCCCAGTTTGCGGATCCAGTCCTCCTTTGTTTGTATTCCTACACACGGGAGGGTGCTCCAGACAAAACCAGACGTTCTACTCTTCGAACAGATTGCCACCAAGTCTGGCGAGAGACCCAGAGAATCGAGCTGCTGCTGAAATAGCGGTAGATAGGTGACAATAGAGGCATTGGTGTGAAGATTTAACATGGATGAATCTCTAAGGTGTTGAGCTAATCCTATACCAAACAAGCTCAGCAAAGTTTGGCGGCATTCGGGTTTAATGATGGCCGATTCACATGAAGAATTGTCCCACGGAAATTGGTGGACATAATCAAGATTTAATGGACATTTTGCATCAGCGAATTCCCAATTCAACAGCAATAGTACCAGTAAGAATATAGTCTCCAACATTTTCATTTTTCTTCTCATAACCTCCGCTGCATTGAGGAATCGCGACAGTAAGATAGTCTCCAATTAGATCTTCATTTTTCTTTTCATCGTCACCGCTGCGTTGAGGAATTGCTGCCCAGATACATATAACGCGAATGTAATGCATAGCCTTTAGTCCCACAACAATGTTTCCTCGCAAGTCTCGTCTACTTCAATGGCCACTGGTTGGAAGAAGATGAGATCTTGATTCTTTTGCATGTTTTATTAGATGATCACCCTATATCTCCTTTTATACGTATATTGGATTCCTTTGATTGATTGGATAGTCCACGCAGTATCATTAATGGATAATGGATAACATATGAAAAATACGAAATAAACATGATTATATTTAAGAAGATTAGTCAAGAAATTTTAATATGAAAAGAAGATAAAATTAAAAATTAAAAAAATCTTAGGTTGATAAAAGGTTTGAAAAAATTACAAAGGTAAAAACACTCTAAACATTAAAATTATAGATAGAAGATTTATTTATAGCTTGTATGGAAGGAACAAGCATTAAGTTACATTTATCTAGGAAATATTCGTTATAAAACCATAGAGAGACATGTAGAAAGATGAGCAATCAATTTAAAATGGGAAGGGAGGGACATTATGGCATATGGTAATCAAGCTACATCTAAAACCTGCACCATATTATTTCAAAACTAAAAAGAAAACATAGCCCCCAAGCTCATAGCTAACAATCACATTTTCATATAATTATTATGAAAAAAAGACCTTTATAACTATTTCATTAAAAAAAAAATATTGATAAATGAAACACTACAATTAATACCACAACAAAATCAAACACTACAATTTATCAAAAGATAGCTAATAGTCCAAATCACAATATATAATGTTCAATTTTATTGAGCTTAACACTTCTACAAAATAACAAGTATGAGATATCATAGCATACACAAGACATGTCCTTTCTCTTTTAAAAAAGAGAGCTATACCAAGTAGGCTTTACAATTAACATCACATTACACTTTGGCATGGGATGTCATAACATATTTTAGACATGTCTCTTTGCTTTTAAAAAAGAGAGCAATGCCAACTAGCCTTTACAATGAACACCATATCATAGTTTGGCATGGCATGGAAAAAACTAATCTTGTTAAAAACACGACTCCAATGTGTTCTTATAACTGATGCCATAACAACTATAAAAAGGAAAAACATGTTTGATACGAATCAAAATGAACAATAATAATCCTGTGTAGGATGGACAATAATAATCCTGTGTAGGATTCAACAGAAAAATATGGTGTTGCAAACATTTAAGGCCAACATAGAAATTTTAGGCACATGAACATTGTATCCTCGTCATGTGAAATGGCATTGACCCTTTCCCTTTTCAAAATTGTAAAGTTGTTTTTGAATCATCTACTTTGAGAAATTGTTGCATCTGACTTGCAGATAGATGTACATAGTTGATTGGAGCAATTGCACAAGAAACACAATTATCAAATCAAACACATTTAACATAAGACATTTCAAATGTGAATATAACATTCATGGCCTTTAGTAAGATTAACATATTAATATGAAGAAATTGCAATTGTTCTTTGATACCTGTAGAGAAAGAAATCATATTAGAATTGCAATCAAACATCAAAACATGGAATGCAATTTATGAAATATACTTACGGATGAACTATTTCACTATAGATTCTTAAATATTAACAAAAAGTTGTAAGCCTTTACATAAATTCTAGAGAAATCAAAGCTATCATTGAAATATCGTCTATATATTTCACGTTTAAACGTTGGATCCTAAACAACTTTTCTTACATTTAATTTTGCTACTTAGAAAATATGTATTTTTTAGTTACAACTATTAAACAACCCTTCCATACATCGAGCAACCCTCAAACCAAAGAACCAAAACTTACTTCCTCTGTGGTAAAATCTATCACTATTTGTTTCATTTGCAATCAAACAAGATTTGAAAGAACAAGCTTAGCATTACAAGCTTCCAAATCCATTTTGGAAAGATTCATGTTGATCTTGGAAGAAATATATATAAGGATGGGAAAACAAAAATGAGCTTACAGTAATGCCGTACCATAGGTTGAAATTTCAACTGGTATATTTGGCATCATAAATAAAGGCTACTCCTCCATCCACTCACCATTCCAATTTTCCCAAACCCTTCTCCACTTATCTTCCCAAAGATCCGGCCTTGGCTAACATTCCTTTCTTACTTCAAGAGAGATTTTATATAATACCCGTATTAACAAGCCAAACCTTTCTTCAAAACAAAGTGAACAAATGGATTTTACTTCCTTCTTCACTTATCTTCCTAAAAGATCACTTCATTGACATTCCTTTCTTACTTCAACATAACTTTCATATAATACCCATTATAACAAGACAATCCTTTCTTCAAAACAATGTGAACAAATGTAGTTTACTGAACTATTAATACTTTTGAAGTAAAATATTTAAATTATTCGAGCATCAAGGTTAAATCTTGAGTATTACCAATGCTCATCATATCAAATTTCAAATTGTATTTACCTTGAATATTACTCCTAAATAAACCAATTTTAGAGATAACTACACATAGAAAAAGTCTATCCATCTGGGACACGCTCATCGACACACTCATATGGCCATTCGATACTCATCAACATCCATCTATCCATTGTCAGATCGTTGGTCATATCCCCCAAGAGGGCACAAAGATAGGTTCTTACCTTCCCCCGGCACTCACTGGTGAGTTTGATTGAGTGGCTGGCCAGGCCGAAGGGAAAGTAGCAAGACAAACCTAAAGACAAGGGCATAGTGGCTTTCAGAGGATGGCTCTACCATATGCGCATAGCAACAGTGGAAGTGTGTGCAAAGAAGAGCCATAGTTGGACCAGATCTTTGAAAACCTACTCTTTTCATTTATTAAAAAGCTTCTTTAGGGGGTCATATTGAAAGAAAAACAAAATAATAAATAAATAGAAGTCTGGCTAATTTACATGGAGCTTCACTCTCTATATGTGTGATAATAAAACATATTCCATGAATCATTATATATAAATGTGTACTTAATTATGTTAATAAACCAATTTTAGAGACAACTACACATAGAAAAAGTCTATATGTGTGATAATAAAACATATTCCATGAATCATTATATATATAAACGCGTACTTAACTCTGTTGTATAGTCATTATAGTACACATGTAAACAACATTATTAAATAAACCTCTATAAATTATTTATATGCTAACAACCTTTTGAAGAATACATATTTCAACATTTTTAATTTCTAGTTGGAGGCATGTATAATTGAAGAGTACAACTTTAGTGACACTCTCCCTTTCTGGGTGAAAGACAACAAAAACCTAAAAGTTGAAATTTAAATTCACATTATTAAATAAACCTCTGTAAATTATTTATATGCTAACAACCTTTTGAAGAATACATATTTCAACATTTTTAATTTCTAGTTGAAGGCATGTATAATTGAAGATTACAAATTTAGTGACACTCTCCCTCTCTGGGTGAAAGATAACATAAACCTAAAAGTTGAAAATTCCCTTCAGAAATACACATGCTCGTTTACATAAAATATGGAGGTCAAAGGAATATTTCCAAATCTTCATATTATGGAATAACCATTTGGTAACATTGTACACAAAGTATAAAATCTACACCTATATGTGCATAAATCTATTCCTACAAACCATATTTAAGTGGATACTAGTCCTATTGAGTAACCATCCTAGAACCATTTTTTAATGGACATTGACAATTTCACAATCTAACAAACAACACGTAATGTCAAAACCTTTTGGATTTAGAAGTCCAACTAGCTACGTTGGGTTTGTATGACAGCTCTCAGGTGCAATTTTTTGGGAAGATTTTCATTAACTTTTTAATTTATGCATTCGAAATTTGTTCAAAAATGAAATTGTCATATTTTGCAATGGCTCTCCAACTATATTAACGGGACATGTGCAGTAATAAATGCGCTGGAATATATTTGTGAAGAAAACCATCTTATACAATAGATAACTGCAACGATAAACAAACCGTAGATGATTGCACCAGTTCGCCTATTCTTCCCAGCTTAAGTCTGCTACACAAAATGTAAAATTCTATACAACGTTTTGTCATAAAACAACATAAGTTTCAAATCTACAGAGTTCCAAAACACATTTATTTGCTATTACTTTGTGTCTTGTACAATGACATCATAATCAAGCAAAATGAGTGTCTTCTTGGGTGGCATAATATTCTTCTTTTTAAATGCGAAACTGAGGTCGATTGGATGCACGTACTTGCAGGTGGGACATGAAGGAAAATACTTCTAAAACATCACAAACATGTGACACTATGCACAAGCCACTGTAATCATCTCTTCACTATTTTCATCAAAGAGGTCAGACAAGTTCATCCTTCTGTTGTTGCTCCCATATTTGACCATTTTCTAAAAGATTCATTTGGAGGTCCAACTGCATAGGATGACAACTAGAAACTGGAGTTGTTTCTCTTGGATCATGCCATGTTTCACTTTTGCAGCTCAATTGTAGTAATATATTTTCCTTGTCTACAATAATTGATGAATTCAATTGCCAACAAAAGAAACCATTAGTAAAAGAGAAACACAATTTGTAATCAAGAAAAAAACTAGAAGAATGGAATAAACAATGAATTCAATGAAAAAGACAACAATAAAAAACCATGAATAAAAGAAAAGCACAATATGTAATTAAGAAAAAAAAAATAGACGAAGGAAAGAGGGCCTGGAAGTCTAAACATTGCTGCAATTCTGGAGGCAGTGGAGACTCAATGTGAAGCTCAATACCAATACTTGATAGTTTCATTTTTTGTCCACTGACACCAAACTCATCACCATGTTTAGAATTGGCTAAATTCGAACTCGATTTTCTCGTCTTAGATACGTCTTCAAACATCTTCTTAGATCGTACACGTCTCTAGTACTGAACCTTGAAAAAATATAGAATTTCACGGGGTCGACAAGGGTTTAAAGGAAAACCACCATAGGTTGGAGAGAGAAAATATAAATCGATATAAGCTACAAATTCATGTCAAAATTATGAAAGACTCATATTATATAGATAAACACTGGTGAAATTTTGAGTTATATATTAACTCTGGGAGAGACATCTGTATTGAATGTCATCGAATACTACACAATATCTCTTAAAGGGTGAAGCCAATATTAAAAGCCTTGGAAGTTTCTTTACATATTAAATTTCTTATACAGTTACTTCATAATGTTCCCTAGCTCCCAAGTGGTGGAAAAAAAATGAGCTACATGGAAAATAGGTTGCTTTACTGCAAAAACCAAATACACTAATCTACTTAGAAACATGGTTTCCATGGAACTGACTATAGCAAAATTTGGGCAAGGTCCAACTCCCAGGATTAGAATACTATATTTTACATGGAAAAATGGTTGCAGTGGATCGAATGTATTGTAGAAAAGTTTGGGCATGGTCATATTTTGAATCTTGATGAAATAGAACTTGAGTTATATAATTTGGGAAGGGTATTTTAATGGAATGAATGGTAGCAAAATTTAGGCACGATAAGGTTTTGATGAAATAGATTAAGAGTTAGACAAACAAGGAAGGATCAAGTTAAGAATACTCAATTTAATATGGAAATGTAGTTTGCAATGGAATGCAGGAAAAATTGGGCTGGGTAAGGTTTTGAGGAAATAGAACCATAGTTAAAGCTTCTATTAACCCCATTTGTTATCTACAACAACACTCTTGCAGTAGTTATCAACCAAACCATCTACTGTTTGGATTTTGTGCTTGGAAGGTACTAGAAACTATGCAAGGAAGCTACTCAATACTTTTGGGATTCTTGTGCTTAGGCTTCTCCACAATACCCTTCCATGTGTCCTAAACAATACTCATTACCAATTCAAATTCATATATTCCTAACATCTGTGTGTCTAAAAAAATACTCATTACCATGTTAGATATGCCTAACATATGTGTGTCTTAAAATTGTGTGCAAAACATAAATACCCCTTTGTCTTTGTGTTCATATGGGAAGTGTCAAATTAATCTAAACTTCACAAAAAAGGTGAAAAAAATGCTAGTTTTAAAGAGATATTAAGCATCCAATTCAATATAAGTATGCAAGATTATAATCAGCAACTAGTGGCCAAATAGAAAACAACTTTCATACTCTATTGAACAAATCTTTCTTTTGGTTTCAGCAAAGGAAAAATGTCCATTATATTTATCCCTTGCTATATATGACCATAGTTTCATTTCATAGTTTTGCATAGCTAAACATCCTTTAGTTCCTATCCAAATTTTGTTTGTCCTCAAAACATATAATTTAACTACCAATCCTTTTCTTAAACTCAGAAAGACCAGTTTGGCAGTGTGCACATATCTCTTAGTGGCCTATCCTGGTCCATAGGCACAATGTGTTTTGAATGAAAAATAGAATACTTTTCCATTTCGATATAGTTTTATTGGAAAATCAAAGTACGTACACAACGATACCTTTCACTAACAATCTGATGAATATAGCATGTATAGAAGTAGATGTTCCTCTACTTATGCAAGGTCAATGTCAGTTCAACAACCTCAGTGAGGAATGTATCCTAATATAGGAGAGTACAAGTTGAAACCGCAAGACATGAGAAAAAAAATCTACAAATATTCAAATGAACATAAGCCGTTTCTGTACAAATCTCTTTTAAATTTAGTAATTATGAATGAACATAAGCCATTTACCCTATTGTACAAAGTTTTTTCAAAATCAATAATTCTGACTAAGATGTTTCCCTATATTGGTGAACTGTTAGTGCACATGCAATCTATAATTCTCTCTATATTTAAATGAGTTCAAAGAGCACTATAAGTGTCAATCACTTATTCCTCAAGGAAAAAGGAAATAACTAATGGAAAATGCAGTAACTCCACCTTAAACATAAAGAGTATCAGTCAAGATTTCATTATTCATCTTCTCATCTTTCAACTCACTTTGTGCTTTCAAAAATTGATGAGAAGATGCTAATACGTTATTGTAGTTAATAGTTTCATGGCAGCCCAGAGATATTCCGAGGATAAGTAGACTATTCCTTCTGTTTACATGGACACCTCCCATGTCTTCCAACTGCATTCCAAGCTTAGTCAACCTCAGAGTTGTATGAGAACCATCTCTGACTCCATCATATGAAATTCTATACTATCACAAGGATACCGTGAACAACCCCAAAAGGAAGAATTTTATCAGCATGAAGTATGGAACCAAAGTGTATAAGCAAATATTTCATGAAGTAGTTTCATCCCCTCTTCACCTTTTTCAATGATTTGATGTTGTGTTTTATGAACTCTCTATTAGCCTCAAGTGCTTGTAACCTTTCATTAGGCTATCACACTTCTTCTATAATGAAAACATGACAATTGTCTCTTGTAATCATAGATATATTGTGCCAGTCATTAGACTGGTTTGTTGGATAGGAAGCTTCTATATAGTATGATTCATATTCAAAGTTTGTAGCCTCGAACAAAGAAAGAAGCCTCTTGGTCGTCACAGATCCAATTTTTCTTATAGATGGCGCTTTGATGGAAATTGAAGTATCTATGTTTCTATATTCTAACTTTTCTAATGGTCCTTGTCCAAGTGTATATCTTTTATATTGCCATTAACGTCACTTATATCTCATACATGTAAATTTTCGTCTTTGACATTAGCCTTCACTTGAATTTATGAATCTTATCCACTTCCCAGAAAACGTGATATGTCTTCTCCTACCATGAATTCATGATACTCTTGTAACCTTGCATTTTCTTGTGGATGTGCCATACCATGCTAGAGACATCAAGTTGTGGTTCACCAATTTTAGAATCTCCATTATCTTCTAATGTGTGAAACCTCATTTTAGGTTCTCCATCATCTGCTAATGTGTGAAGCCTTTCATCCAAGCTATTCAACTGCTCCAGAATGGAAATCCTTTCCTCTTCAATATGAACCATTGACTCATTCAAACTATCATCCAGCTTTTACTCATCATGGGCCCCACTAGTTAAGGTCTTCAAGACCATGAGCTAGGATGCCACTAGCTTCCGAAAAAAAACCCTCTAAATATATTTCTTTATTTTCATTCTCGCCCAATCCAATCAAAATGTTTTCTCAGGATTGAGCCACTTTCAGAGTTTCTAAGGAGTGAGCCACTTCTAGAGATTCATGAAGCAACTCGATACCATGCAATGTGTTACAATTGATTTTACCACACATGGTGGATCACACCTTTATGGCCTTCCCTATCCCTCTGCAGACTCTTTAGACCCCATGTACCATTTTTTTTACCTTTGATGTTTCCAAGATCATTCCTAAAAACATGTATTATTTGATATACGCAACTTTTAAACCTATTCACGCGTATATACACAGATTTGAACCTTAAACCCGCGTACATTGGGATGTGTGAAAAAGGCCAAATAGTTTTGGAGTTTTCCTTGATGTGGATCCGAATCACTTGTCTCTTGGCCTTCCATATGCCTTGAGATCGCTCGGATTTGACCTTCCATTACCCCATTGAAGCACTATATAAGGAACCCTTTGGATACATTGAAGGAGTAGGAATTGAAGAGCAAGAAAACTATAGTCCATTGTTGCCAAAGCTTATACTTGAGTCTGCATCCCTTTGTCCCTTGGAGTACTTTGTGTTCTTCCCAAGCTTTCCTGTGCTTGTGGGATTTCTATCAAGAGATGGAGGATTGAAGTGGTGGAGGCCTAGGTGGAGGACTCAATTTCTTCGATACGTAGACGTGCCAACAGAGGTTGTCACTATTGTAATCTTTGTTTTATATTAATATAAATATCTTTTCTTGTCCAATAATGTGTATTTAAATGAGTATTGAATCCATGGATGCTTTTAAATGCTTATATGTTATTAATTATATATGCTAGAGTAGGTCTAACACAATTATATATAGCATGCTTGTCTTGTTTGCTGAATGTTGAGAGAGCAAATTACCTATACAAGCAAGAGTGGAAAAGCTCAACAAGGATCTACATCAACCATCCGGAATAAGGTATGTATCGAGATCCTTTAGTGTTAGATGTTTGGTTTCTCTTGCATATTGGAAAGGATTGATTTCTATGGTTACTCTGTTTGTTGTGGTACCCCAAGCCATATGAAGTTTTCTCCGTAACACAATGTGCACTCTTTTACTACCTAGTTGCCCACTAAAGAAGTTCCATGTCTATCTGGTCTCAATGAAGGACTCTCAAAAGAGGACATATCATCAACAAAAGGATTGAGACTTTTCACCCCGAACCTAGTTTCTGATTTGTATTTCACTGTGACATGGTCCTCTCCTAGCAGTTTCTCTGGTGTGGTCCAGGTTTTAATCTCCTAAGCATTTTTTTTTGAAAATTTCCTCCAAAATGATATCTTTGTGATTTTCAACTTCGTTTTCTACAACAATTTTTCCACTAGAAGGATCAAAACAATAATCGTCCATTGGCCCTACACTTGTTAGAAATTTCAAAGTCAGTATGGTATGCTGAGTAGGCAGTGAAAGAAAAGGACTGTAAGGAGTGAATTGTAGGAATTGAAACAAATTAAGGCTTGGATGTCTGAGTTTTTAGTGTGAGGCAGTTTTTGGGAATTCTAAATGATGTTGCTTCTGCAAAAATCACGTTCTATCTAAGGATTCCACAACACCACAATGAACAAGTTTACGAAAGTAGCAAATTTAAACAAGTTCCTTACCCAAGGGCACATGTGGGAGTTAAGAGAGTATGACTTGCAAGTTGTAACAAGTCTCCAAAAATAGATTTCCATTCCATTCCTCAGACATAAACTCAAATGTTTAACAATGAGTCGACGTTGAATTTTTTACTTTTGAGAAATGCCCCCAAGACCAAACAAACATTGGTTTGATTCATAATTAAGGACATATACACTCTTTTCCAAGCAATCAAGAAATCCATTTCTCTGAAAATCTAATATTGGTTTTGTTTTTTATTTTATGTTCTTAGTATTTTCCCAAAGAGGGCTTGATTTGTTAAAAAAAGGGTTTTAAGAAGACAAGTAAAAATTGTATTTTACAAGACTAATATTGAAAACAAAATAGTACAATAGAGAAGTTTAGATCTGATAAAGTAAAATATAATTTTCATTTTTTTTCAACTTTAACACTTTCAAATATGACTGAGTTAAAGTTGAAGAACACATTAAACAAATGCAAAAGTAAGAGTAATTAGACATAATTATAGTAGCAGTAATAGATATAACGTGCAACACAATAAAGAACAAGTCTACTAACTTACTTGGTGAATTGGGACCTTCCTTATACTCAGAGATTTATCTTTCATATTAGTCTATGCCTCTTATAGGAAAGTCAACAAATGGAACTAAAGTGACCCTTACATGAGGGTCTGTACATACCTGAGAGGGAGAGATAAAAAAAAGTTGCATGATAGGTTTAGACAAGTAGAGGAATAGGTACAACAAGAAAGACAGATGCATGAACTTTAATAAAGACAATAAAAGGGTGAAAGACACCTCACAAAATTTATATTTAAACAAGGGAAGCCTCAAAACACAATCCAAATAGAAGTGGCATCCGTAACATCCCTTAAACAATGCAGTGGTGGTCACCTTCAGGTAATAACACATGTCAAGTGAACAACAACATACATGGCATCTTCTCTATAAGGTCTTGGTGGTAACTTACATGCCATATTAAAACTTAGATAAAAAATGTCAGGAATTAACCAACAATTACCTACTCATCATTAAAAACAACAACCACAAAATAAACCTTTTCCCTTTGAGAACAATTAAACAATGAACAATAGGTTGCACATAAGTCTCGACTTCCCTCAAGGTAGAAAATCTAGGCAATGGAAGTCCCAAGATGGAAGATGAAACCCTCAAAACAATGCTCACATGTAGTTGGAAACATTACACAATAGATGGTAATTATACAAACTATTTCATTTGCATTATGCATAGGAAGGCCCAAAATTGGAGTGCCTGAAGCGATTTTGATTAGTACTAACAGAGCATTCCTTGAGTTCAAACAATTCGTATTATAGAGAGACCCTTATCCTTGTAATTGGGATTTGTAGGTGTAAAAAGCAATTCTAGATGGAGAAGAAATGGTGGTGGCTTCAGTGGAGAAGGGTTTGAGTTAGCTGGAGCAGTGAACAAAATCCCCAAACATGCCAAGAAGATAGGAAGAGACACACATCAACTTGGAGGAATTCTATTCGAAGGAGATTGACACACGTGGGTTTCTTTGTTAACATTCACAGGTTTCTTTGTTAATGGACACATTTCACCTTTGAAGGTTTGTTTGTTAACAGAGAAGGGTCTTTCATGTGGGTTCCCAACAGTCACCATGAAGAAATGAGGGACGAACATGAGACTACACGTGCATAACCACACAACTTCTCTGCAGAAAGTATGAATGGAACACCTAAAAATTAACTTATATTCTTGCATATTGGGAATACCCATTTCCATGTTTATTTTTATTTTTTGAATATTTATCTGACTGATGGAATTTCTAAAATAGTGAACATCGGAAACATGTTCTCTTCACAATCCAATAAGAGTCCACATGTTACACGTTTTGGAAGAGGAATAATAATAAACTTTTAAGAGGGACGAGTAGGAATAGTAGATCATAGAAGAAGAGAGAGTGGCAGGGTCAAGATAAATGGGTAGAGTTACATGTTTAAGGTGGGTGTTAGCACATAGGACCAACAAGTAAGGGTCAACACAAGACAAATACTAAACACCATAAATCAAGAATGGATAAACACCTATCAAACGGCAATATGAAGGATGTAATAACAAGGTGGGAATAGAACCCATTTGATCTCTCTCTCAAATGTACAAGTGTTTAATACACTAATTGAAACATCTATCACCACGATATGAGGAAGGTCCAAATTAAATGATATATTGATAGTATGAAGTGTCACAATGATGATATCATGGTAGAATTCCTTTTGCAAACAATATTTAAATGGATTTGCATTGATAAAAAATGGTTGACAAACCTATTTGCTAAGTTTTGAAATTTATTTAAATGAAAAAATTTCCTATGTTTAGCAGAGTAAGTAAACAAAAACCTTAGCTAAGTTGTTTGTTTTTTTTCTTTTTCTACTTTTAATATAAATGTCATTTGTATTATAACTTTTGAGACTCATAAAGTATTTGTATAGTCATAGAAACAAGATTGAAAGATTTACAAATGAATATGACGTGAATTCTAATGCTTGTATATCATGAGTTGAATATGTTACAATGCTATGAATTGATATTATGATACAAAACTTGAATTCAATCGTTTTTATGTTTTGACTTGTTGACAATTTTATTTGGTAAATAGAACTTCATAAAAACCTCTAACTGTAAAAGGTGAGATAATAAATACATATCTATATATATTATAGATATGAAGATATATAATGGTCGGTCAATTTCAAAGCCATGACCATGAAGGAAAGTAGGTACATACCAAGAAATCACCATAGATATTACATTCAAATTTATTCTTGTATAGTGATTTACAATTAGTTCAACAAAAGATGCAAGTTAACATGCCTTGAAAAAATACCCTTTTTTAGCATATAATACCCTTTTTCTTTTAGAAACTTTTCTTTCTGGTCGTGGCATTGAAATCAAGCAACCATTGTAGAATGTTCAACATGTTTTTGAATGGCCATACATTGACAATTAAAAAAATGTTTGCTTTAAATGATATGGAATCATCCTAGTAAAGTACATCAATTGAAAGAAACGAAACACAAGAAATACATGTCTATATATATTATAGGTATGAAGATAGACAATGGTTGTTGGATTTCAATTCCATAAGTATGAAGGAAAGTTTATGCATAGCAGGGAAGAACTACAAATTGTATATGCAAATATATTATTGCATTGTGATGTACAATGTAGTTCAACAAAAGATGTAATTTATTATGCCTTGAAAAAGTTTTTTTTTTTTGCAAGCTGACCCTTGCATAAAATTTATGGTCAAGAAAATGAAGAATTTCTTCGAGATTGTTTTTTTTGTTGCGGCATTAAAACCCAACAATCAATGTATATCTTGATATCTATAGTAAATAGAGATACTAACACATTGCATCAAAGTTATGGTTAGGAAAGATAAGGTTTGATTTCAGAGTTTATGTAGCTTCTATATGCAAGAAGTTAATCGTGTTTAGTTTTTAACATAAGAGTTCAATGATTTTTATATGTTAAAAAAAATCATATTCGGGTTCTTTAAATCACATCCGTGGACCACAAATCAGTGGCTAAAATTAAAAATTCCAAAGAATAAATTTCCCATTATGGAAGTTTTATGAATTCAAATGCACTAAAAGCATAATTGAATCTTTTGCTAGCACAACTATTGTCTAAAACAATACAACATGGTGAAATAAAACATGTTATTTTGATCAGGTGGCCAAACAATGAAATTCTAAAATCAACACTAACCATATAGCAATTCAAACCAGCAATAAATCCATTATCCTAGGCCCATTTGTTTGTATAACTAAATTGGAATACTTTTCATGTATATTTTCTACATATTTGATAGCTACGTTGCACAAGTTTCTAGAATGCGTGTATGCGGACATGAGTATCTGATACAACTAGAAGCTTCTCCCAAATTTGCAGGAAACGTAGGGTTGGGAGTGTAAATAATATATATTATTTTTTAAAATATATTTAAAAAACATAATTGATTAATTTCATTTCTTAAACTATTTTATCCTTTTAATCCTCTAGTAGTGTCATGAAATTCATTATTTTTAAATTTGCTCACTCTTCTTGGTCCACATTATACAAATATCATTGTACGAGTTTGTAAAGGTAGGTTGCATATATGTGTAAGAAGCACCAATAGCTTCATAAATCATAAGATTCAATATTTTTCTAATTCCTTGTTCCAACTCCATTTATATTATTGCACCAAAGAGTGCTTAGTTTTTGGGTGCCTCTGCATTTTTTTATGGTAACTACTACTTACTTCTAATGTGAATGAACTTGATTGTTTTAAGTTCAACTAACAAACTTTCAATTTTTTTGGTATCTTGAGTTTGATATGGTTTATGATCCTGAATTGCTATATCAATCAGTATGAATAACATAGGCTAGCTATAATAATTTGAGATATGAATTAAAGTTGTTCATATCTTAGTATTGTAAAAGATCCATTTGTATTCACCTAAGAAAAATTGTGGCATATATTTTGAGTGTGAATGGATCTAAACAATTAAGAGGTGTGGGCCCTCTTTATTTATATAACCTTGAAAGTAAAAAAATGGCATTATTGATAGATTCAATTGAAATTTTTATTATTAGTGATTTCTTGACACAATAAACTTCAATCATTCAATTGATTTTCAACACTTTTCTTATGATTTTTTCCTCCACATGGTCAGGAGCTTGTAGAAGCTCCCTGTCTGTTTGGAAGCTTCTGAAAGCTCCCAAATAGACAAGGAGCTTCTACAAGATCCCAATAAAAGGGAGCAACAAAATCAAGTTCCCCCAAAAGCTCCCAAGTTCCCAAATAAGCTCCCATAAAAAAGGGTGTGTTTCGTACCAGCTCCCAAGCTCCCAGGAGCGGTGAAATGTCGGGTACGGGTTATCAAAATCTCGGTAGAGCTACCCATGCAACTATGTTTGATAGTATCTCACCTAGTCATACATTATTGGGGCCTCCCAGAGGTAGCACCCTAGAAAAATTCCATGGTTTAGCACTTGGTTGATGACCTATTGATGATGGCTAGGGTACTTTTGAGAGCACCCTCCTTGTGCACATATTTGGAGACACACATGGGTTCCTAGAGGCACTGGGAAGAGGTAGCTTCCTTCTTGATTATATATTGATGCTTTTCCTTAGGATGAGTTGGCATGATGTTTGATCTGTGTCAGAATTTTGGCATGGCTATAGGAGAGTTTGTTGCACACTTGTCCTTTGTTCATTCATTTATTGATGGCACATCTCACACATTCCACATGTTAAGGAAGGTTGTTACAGAATCTAGTGGAGTGCTCTAAGGTTAGAGCCACTTGGAACCTATTTGGAGTGGAGTGCTCCACCTTTTAAGACCCATTTCTCACTATTTGACTTTCTTGTGGGGAAATCATACATGGGAGACCTAATTCATGGCTCATCTTCCATGTTTCTAGAGGACTTCTCATCATTTTAGGATTAGTTTGCTGGAGGGTGACCCTTTGAGGAGGTTTTTGGCACATCGTTTCATGCAATTGGTTGAGGTCATTTCTCTTGGGAGGATTTCACCCCAACAAATTTTACTTTTAGGGGGGGTTGTCTTCCGCCTCCAAAAGTCACTTTTGGGGGTGGTTTTGGCTTTAGAGGCAGTCTTCACAAAACCACTGGTAATAGTAATGATGCTAAAAGTTTTGACTTTTAGGGGTGGTTTATAAGAGATCAAAACTGCTCCTAAAAGTGACTTTTGGGGGCGGTTATAAATCCCCCCAAAAAGTGACTTTTAAGGGTGGATCTAAAATCCCCTCATAGATACCTATGGGGGTGGTACCAACCCCCCCCAAAATTCCTTATTACAAAAACCTTTGGGGGAAGTTACAAACCCCCCTTGTAGGTACCTACAGGGGCAGTTTCAACCCCCCCCATAGGTTCCTATAAGGTTGGTTCTAAACCCCCCCTAAAACTCCATCTTACTAACCTTTGTGGGTGGTCTTAACAAACCCCCCCTAATAGCACCAACACTAAAAGTTTGGAATTTTAAGGGTGGTTCTAGAAGAGATTAAAACCGACGCTAAAAGTGAATTTTGGGTGTGGTTCAAAACCCCCCTAAAATTCCTTATTACAAAACTTTGGGGGTGATTATAAACCCCCCTCGTAGTAACCTATGGAGGTGGTTTGTAACCCCCCCTAAAATCCTTTACAAACCTTTGGGGGCGGTTATGAACCCCCCTCATATAAAATTATAGGGGGGGTTTTGAACCTCCCTCATTGTAACATACAAGGGAAATTTTGAACCCCCCTCGTAGTGACATATGAAGTCAGTTTAGAAACCCCCTTGTAGTGACATATGAAGTCAGTTTAGAAACCCCCTCATAACAACATACAAAAACGGTTTGAAACCCCCCCCACCCTATAGCCATAATAAATCAAAATAAAAAGTATTTCATTAAAAATATCAATATTGCAATATCATTAGGGCACAAAGGAATCGAACCTTCAACCTTCTGCTTGTAAAGCAGACTCTCTTCCATTGAGCTAGAACCCTTTAAGAATTGGGGAAAGGGGAAATATTAACACCAAGATTTCATCAATTGTGATTATATAAAAAAAAATAAGAACCCTAACATTGTTTATGACTCGGGAGACCTAAGGAAGTAGTCTGAATGGCTCTGACCTTCTTTAGATATATGCTAACCACTTCAAATCATATGGCTCTGACCTTCTTTAAACATATGCCAACCACTTCAAATCCTATGATGTAACAAAGATAATGTAGATGCATGTTAGGAAATTCACATTTAGTCTCTTAAACATATAATTTTTGATCCACTAACGTGGCTAAGATGATCGATTTTATAGAAAAACAAATAAAATGTTGCTTGTATAATTCATCCAAAGCATATCAATTCTTGACATTTAGAATTTATAAATGGTATGGACTCTATTGAATTCCATATAAGCAACACAAAGGTGATAAAAGCCCATTATTTTTTTCATCCAACACCATTGGAGTTGAGTAGGTACTCTTTCTAGGAGTATTAATTCCTCCTTCCAATAATTCTATAACAAAGCTTTATATTGCAGTGCTCCAAAAATCACAATAGAGGTATGGGTAGAAAAACATATTATGTTTTTTAGGGACAATATCAACGATGTGTTGCATGCCTCTAGAAAGAGTTAGCTCTTTGGGAATATCTTGAAAAACAATGTTGTATTTCTGAATTAGTTTGGTAACAACCAGAGGCTACTTCTCAACAAGATGTTTTTCTATTCAATAAAACCGATCCATAGGCTTGGACATGCTAGATAAAGATAAGGGAACTTTGAGGAGTTGTTATGTCCTAAATAAAAAATGCGGCAACAATGCGCCCTTTTGTTTTCAGTTTTGAGAACATTATGAGCTATGTTGAGCAGTCCTATGGGCATAAACATTGCTAGAATCAAGTCTGAGCATCAAATGGACAATTATGAACACTTTGAGAGCATTTTGAAGGTCAAAATGATTTAAACACCTCGGTTCTAAAATATAGAAGATTTGGGTGCATAAACAAAGGTAAAATGGCTTAATCCCCTCCAAATCAACATTAAGTAGCCACCAGTGATTATTGCAGCAGGCCGATGAAGGTTACTTGGAAAATAAGGTGACACAACATTTCAACCTTATAAGCCTCTTCTTTATGCATTGGGGTACACCCCTTTGGGAATTAACTAACAGTTTGGAGAAAGTTTCAGGCCATTATTGTGAAGCCAACCCACTTGGAATGGATTTATCTTATGGACAAGCCACATGTTGAGGCTTTTGTTGCCATCTATAGAGGATTTTTCATTGTTTTAGGACATTCTTTGCTAAGAGAGCATGAACAAAAACCCTAAAAGATGTCATATAGGGTGTTTTATGGAATGTGATATCCTCAAGCAGCGAAGAAATTGAAGAAGGATTTTAAGTTAATCGTAATTCCATTCCTTAGTTTCTCCTTAGTTAGGGATAGTTCCTATCTATCTTAATTAGATTATGATATTTATCAAAACATTTAGGTTTTAGTTTAAATTATATGGTAATATAAAGATATAGGGTTATAAAAATAACAACTTTTACATTATAGTTGATAATAAGATACACGATTAATAACATTTAGAATTAGATAATAATTATTCTGCTGCCCAACATTGTTCTAGGCCACTCGAGCCTTTTTAGGGCTAGTTAAAAGTTCATGTCATCCCTACTAGGTCCTCCTATAGCCATCTAATCCTTGATTAGGGAATGCTCCAAAGTTCAAAAACCCTAAGAGGGCACCTACAGTTCACGCAATCCCTTTCTAGGCCTTACATCAGCAGGATGCAAGACCTACAAGAATTTTCTAGGAAACCGAGTTTGTTCCAGGAATATAACAAGATAATATTAAGTCATTTAGTCAACATCTCAGTTAGCAACAAATCAGTTCATGTGATTATTTTTTATCAATCTTATACATGACTGTAATTATTCATTCTTTCTTGGTATGTGTTCCCTAGGGGTAGTTTGATGATGATGTAAAGTTCTGCAATATTTGTATATTTTCTTGTATAAAAATCTATCATCTCATAGTAAGGAATATTTTTCATTACTGGGGGAGTCTAGAAAACCCCTCAATTTTGTTGATGTGTTATATTTCACATGAATGAACAAGAATCTTATAACAACCTCCACTTTGGAGGACAAGGGATATAAGGTGAAGTTATGTGACCATAGAGTATATATCAGGGCCAAGGGGTCAGATAGGAGCTTGGATTGGGTGATTGGCAGGAGGAGCGAGAAAGTGTACATAATACACTTTGAGCCTACAAAGGCTCTAGTCAACATCAACATAAATAGTTAGGGTGAGTTGTGGCATAGGAGGATGACACACTTACACCATGGAGCATTGAGGCACTTGAGATAGGCTATCATTGGAGTTCCTCAAGTATAGGAGGAGAAGCATAACCAATACAAGGGTTGTGCATTGGGGAAGAACATCAAGAAGCCTCTCCCACATAGTGAGAAAAATTTTAAGGATCCCTTGGATTTGGTGCATTCAGATGTATGCAGACCTATGAGTGTCCATTCGTTCATTGGTTATAGTTACTACATAATATTCATTGATGACTATTCCAAGAAAACATGGATCTATTTCCTAAAGGCCAAGTAAGAGGTCTTTGAGAGATTCCAAGAGTTCAAGAATCTCATGGAGTACCAAACAGGAAATAATATTTGGGTGTTGGGGACAAACAATGGGGGTGAGTACACCTCCAATGAGTTCATGGAGTATTGTTCAACAGAGGGGATCAAGCAGGAGCACACTGTGCCCATACCCCACAACAGAATGGATTTGTAGAGCGAAAGAATAGGACTATGGTAGGAGTAGACAAGGCCATGCTATTTTATCAGGTTTTACCACTATTCCTTTGGATCAAGGCATATAGGACTGCAGTGTACATTTAGAACAAGTGTCCCCACCCAACTTTGGGGAGGAGGACACCCGATGAGGTCTTCATAGGCACTAGGACAGATGTGAGTCACATTCACATATTTGGAAGTTTCCACTATTTTCATGTTCATGCTGACACTAGGAAGAAGATGGACCCTTTTCGAGAGAGGGGGTTACTTGTTGGTTATAGTGAGACTTCGAAGGCATATAGAATTTACATTTCCACTCGCAAGAGGATCATTCTGAGCAGGGATGTCCAGTTCGATGAGGACAAGGCCTTGCATAAATATACGGATTTGCCAGCAGAGAATAAACCAACACAAGACACGAGGATCAAGTTGGAGGAGCCAGATGTACATGTATATGTACAAACATAGGGCACAATATCTGGTAGTTAGAGGGAGTTAAGTGGAAAATATCCTCTTATCTTTGATGGGGAGGATGATTTGTAGCAGGAGACAGACATCTAGCAGCCATGACAGGTAGACACAAGGCTAAGGCCTAAGTGGTTCAGGTCCACAGTACAAGATTCGAGGCAGGTTGATCTTCCACAGAGATCTTTCATATGAACTGTACCACCAGAGAGACTCATTTAAATGGCACGGATGACAGAGTTAGTTAACTCTCAGCCTTCCAATTTTGAGGAGGATGCACAACATGACCTATGGTAGGAGGCCATGGTTCAGGACTATGACTCAATCATGAAGAACCAGGTATGGGAGGTTGTGCCAATACCTAAAGGCAAGAAGGTGGTAGGACCCAGGTGGATATACAACATGAAGCATGCAACAACCAGAAGCGTGGAGAAGTACACAAAATTATTCATGGCTAAGAGGTTTTCACAGAAGGAGGGTATTGATTATGAGGATTCCTTTGCCCCTGTAGCTAGGTATTCTTCCATTTAGACCATTATCTCTTTAGTAGCAAAGATGGGTTGGATAGTCCATCATATGGACGTCAAGACTTCCCTCTTCAATGCAGTGATAGAGGAGGAGGAATATATTAAGAAGACGGAGGGGTTTGATGTGGAGAACAGGGAGACACATGTATGCAGACTGCATAGAGCTCTTTATGGGATCAAGAAGGAACCCCGAGCATAGTACTCGAGGATAAACAACTATCTATGGGAGATGGAACTTAAACAGAGTGAGGATGACCATAAAATTTACTTCTTGACAGGTGAGGTTCCTCTCATACTAGTCCTATATGTGGATGATCTCTTTCTTACAGGAGGTGAGAGGTTGATTGGAGATTGCAAGTCCAACCTTACAGTGGAGTTTGAGATGAAATAACTTGGGTTGATGCATTACTTCTAGTCTTGGAGGTCTAGTAGAGATATGGGTGCTTCTTCATTGGATAGGGGAAGTATGCAGTAGAGATATTGAATAGATTCAGGATGGAGGATTGCAAGCCTATGGCCATACCTCTAGTTTCCAACTAGAGGAAGATTGATTCATACGGGTCGGATGGATTTTATCCTACCTTGTATCTTGAGCTTATTGGATCACTTATGTATATGATAAACACATGACCAGACATTAGATTTACAGACAACTCTTTGAGTCAGTTCATGGTGGACCCTCAGAGAGTGCATTGGACTGCTGCGAAGCACATACTTCGCTACATCAAAGGTACAATGGAGTATGTATTAGTTTAGGAGTGTAGGGGGAGTGTATATTTAGTAGGTTTCATAGATGTTGAATGGAAAGGATGTGTATAGGATCGGAATATTACTTCATGTTATTGTTTTAGAAATGGGTCAGGGGTTACCCCTTGGTTCAATAGGAAGCATAAGTCAAATTCATTGAGCTAGGTAGAGGATGAGTACATGGAAACCAACATGGTTGCTTGTGAGGGTATATGGCTGAGGAAGTTACTTTCAAGGTTATTTGAGTGTGAGATAGAGGCTATAGTAGTTCACCATGACAATCATAGTGGAATTAGGCTATCTATGAATCCAGTGTTCCATGACTAGAGAAAACAAACAGACATCAGGTACCACTTCTTGAGATATTGTGTTCAGAGAGGAACCATTTGGTTGGAGTACATACAAACATATGAGTAGGTGGCAGTCATTTTCACTAAGGAACTTTGCAAAGAGAGTTTTGTGAAGTTCAGGGATAAGTTGGGGTTGCTACCGAATCCCTTCCTCGTTGAGAGGGAGTGTTAAAATAGTAGCAACAAGGAAGCTCCTCCTGCATGCATGCATAATACTTAAATTAGGAATCCAATTGTATTTAATTATTTTTCTTAAAATAATTAAAGGGATCTAATTATTTATTGACTTAAATTGAAAGTTAAATTAGGGTTTTCGGTTTACCTAAAGTTATAAAAGAGATATCAATTGGTGGAGAGGACACAATTGCATTTCGACAGAGAGGAAGGAAGAAGTGTGAGAGAGAGAGTTTTGGGGTAGAAGAAAAAGGAGCACTAATTCAGGAGGACGACCCTGTTATCTCCCAAAATAAATTTATTTTGATAAGTATGAAGAATTGGATTCATGTAATGAAAGATCTGAGTATGACTGACAAATTGAAAGTCTCTGTTTTTTATATGGTTGAAAAATTTGAAAGTTATATCTTTCAGTGGATTAGGCGAGGCTATTAATAGCTCATTAGCCACCGAAAAGCTATGTTTCGGCAGCTAACGATTGAACGAGGGATAAAGGTAAGCCATTGAAAGCAACCCGAGCAAGTAGAATCAAATCAACACTTTTGGTGGCTTAGGTGAGATTTCAAATGACTCATTAGCCACCAAAAAGTGTTGCTTTCGATAGCTTAGGGAGGAGACCAGGAGGCATGTTAACCACCGAAAATAAGCAACAAGTGATATTAGTAAAGGTGGTTTCAGTGGCTTAGGATAGACTCGAAATAGCTCATTAGCCACTGAAAAGTGATGCTTTCAGTAGTATATCAAACAATCCAACACAGATTTTAACCACCGAAAGCAGGAAGATAAGCGTCAGGGAAGAAGTGCTTTCGGTGGGTTAGGAAAAAGCTCAGACATTTCATTAGCCACCGAAGGCCATCTTTTCGGTGGTTAGAAGACAAATTCCTGGAGGATATTAACCACTGAAAATTCAAAGTGAGGAAACAGTTAGAAAATAGTCAAATCGAACCCTGTTAGCAAGATGAACCATCAGTGGAGGGCGTGAAAAACTGCCAAAAATACTCGAGCCTGCATAACCTCACATGTAAATGAGTTAAAGAGGTCATTATAAAACTGGAAAAGGATTGATAGGATTGGAAATCCTCAGTTTCCTTCCACCTATCCAAAAGAACAACAAAAAGCCCACCGAATACCCAGGTTGATGTGTGATATGATTGCTTGAGAAAGGAGATCAAGAGGATCAGTTGCTGCCATCACCTTATGATCTCAACATCCATCATGACAGAACAAACCCTCATAATCAGTGCCAAAGAACTCCAACACATTTCACTTTCGAGCTTGTCATTCCTCTCCACTAGGAAAACCATCTATGAAGGTCCAGCCTACTAACACACTGTATACAGAACTGAGAATGATTTTGTAGGTACCCAGGAGAGGCACTCATCAATATGAAGAAGGGAGGACCTTCTCTCACGTATTAGCTAGGTGATATTAGTTATTTGGAAGCACATCTAGAGGTCTGTGAACTCTTCCAAGAGGTTAGCTACTACAAGTTTTGTGAAAGGATACAAGGCTACCATCGGCAGGTAGATGAGTTGTTCGCCCTCTCATTTGATGGTTCAAAGGAAGTTATAGGCAAGGAGGAATTTCACATAGATGAAACCCTAATCACTGAAGTAATTGAACTCCCTTGCACATGAGAAAAATGGTTCAAGGCCACCATACCAAAAGATGTAGAATTCAGGTCTTACCTAAAACCTGAACATAGAGGAATGGTGTGGAAGAAGAGTGTGCCATCATCCTGGTTGGAAGAGAGGTGGAAACAACTACTGAAGGCCATTGTGGTCTACCTAACATGTGAAGGAAGATATAATAGAGCCCTGATATACCATTTCAAGTTAATGAATCACTTCACAAGTAAAATCCCACTCAATTTTCCCTTTTACTTACACAGAAGTCTGGGAAAGATGGCACACCTAGTGAAAGCCCAGCCAACCAAGATTGCTGGTAGACTGTCCCACCATGGCCTTATCCAATTTTTGATCTAGGAGTTGCTAAAAATAAGGAATGTGGCATGGCCCTATTTTCTATTTTGGAAAGTATTTGAGACATGCCTTCAACCATAAGAGAAAGGGAAGTCTACTGCCAAGAATTCCAGCACACCTGCCAAGAAGTCCAGCACACCAAGGAGTGGGAGAATAAAGAGGAGGGCTATATCCCTAGCAGCAATACCAGAACAGCCACCCTCCTCTTCCAAGACCAAGAAGGTAAAAATGAACTTGGACTTCAGTGAGAAGGGCCAGGAGGTTGAAACACACAATGAAAATATTCTAAATCTACCATACTCAGATTCTAAAGAGGAGCAAGAGGAAGGTGCAGACCTAGCTCTGCAAATTGTACCAGTGGCTGAAGCACTACCCTCCCCCACACCAAAGGAACAAGATGAACCAACAAAGAGGGCTTCCTCCAGCAAGCCTAAAACTCAAAAGATCAATCAATTACTAAGGAAAATTTATGAGATGGATATTTTGGAAAGGGAAATAAAGAATAATAATGCTGCATTGACCAGTAGAAACAAGTTGCTACATAATTCTTACCTGGAGCAGAGAGAAAGATATATTTTCTTAAAGAGGCTGAATACAAGGTACCTAAAGGACAATACTAGATTGTACAGGATGAATAGGCCCCAAATACTACAACTGAAGGAAGCTAAGGAAAACCCTAGCATCCACCCCACCTTGGAAATCCTAGCTAAGGCTGCAGTTAGCCTTCAGCCTCTTGAAACTATCCAGGGTGTTGTTAACCCTCCTAGCACATAGCCTGCTGAAGAAGAAAGTTGAGCAAATAGGCTTATAGGGACATTTTTGAGGAACCTAATAATTTTTGCAAAACAGAGCTTTCAGTGGCTTAGGAGGACACTGGGGCAGTTCATTAGCCACTGAAAGCACCACTTTTGGCAGCTAACAGTTCCAATAGACTTGACTTTTAGCCACCGAAAGAAGACAGAGGCTTAAAATCAAATTTTGGCATACAGGACCGGTTTTTGGCAAATATATATGGCTTAGGGACATAGGCTGAAGATGAAGGGTACGGAGGAAAGCATCAAGAAAAGGTTTGTTTCAGTTTTAATATGACATTAAAAATAGAAAGGATCACCAACACCTAGCTATCAAGAGAAAACAATGGCTTAACTAGCAAAGGGTCAGTAGCAGTAATTGTCAACAGTTACCTCAGTTATCTGAAGGTTCATTCAGTTAACTAATTCTTTAATTAGTTAGACATGTAGTTAATTAGGGTTTTTTAAGCTAATTTGCAAAAAACTATTATTTTGTTTATTTTTTTTAAAAAACAGATCCAAGTTTTCAGGATCTTATATTTTGTAAAGGCTATAAATCCTAAGACTTATTTTATGAAAAAGGGTCGACTTCGGGGACTTACAGACCATACTATTGTCAGCTTCTCATTTTTATCATGATTTAATATAAGCTCTTTTGTTATCACTTGTTCAGCTTCCATTTCTGTCTTTTATGTGCTTATGCTTGAATGTGTATTCAGGTTAAATTCAAGTTAATTAATGACTGATAACTGTCACCCTATTGGCATATTGTTTTGATTTGAATTATAAGTACCATCCTTGTCACTATTTAGCCATTTATATGCATCCGTTTTGTGTGTAAATCTGCCAGCCTAATGAGTTCTCCATCCCTGCACCTTATTGTCAACCTCTGAACAGTGGTAACTAAAAGCCTTGTACCTGATTGAGTTTCATGCATGTCTTGAGAGTGGAAGTTCATATAGGTCACCTTACTTGATCCATATTAGAAAACCCTAAAAATATTTAAGTTAACAGGCATCCTCGAGCTACAACCTAGAGGAGTTTCCTGGAGTGATAACAAATTGGTGTCGTTGCTGGGGAGAGGAGACTAAAGCTCAGCTTCCTCGGGAGACGACATAGATCCTTGCTTTGATGATAGACAAGGCTTGACATACACTATTATGGTTGTAAATCATCTATCTGGTGACTCTATTGAAATAAGGTGGCTTTAAGAAGACCAAGTACCAGAGCAAACCCTCAGGGGCCACCAGCAACACCTGTTTCAAATCTAGAAGAGAATCTGAGAAGAGCTAGGGCTTCACTAAGGTAGACCATCATTGCTGCAAAGGAACCTACATCAGGTATTTCAAGAAATATTTATGCTATTATTTCTTTTGCTGAAACACTTAATTCTCAGGAATTTATAAATACATCACAAAATTCTAGGGTTTGGGAATCTTCAAGCACTGCTTTTTGTGAAGACCCAATCCATGGTGACTTCAAAGGGATAAGTTTACCACCACCACCTTTTTAGTTACTAGCTATATCAATACTGCCTCCCTCCATCCTTCCCATACCAATTTCCAATATGGCTGCCCCTCAATTGACCAAAATGGAAAGGATCTTGGTAGCTAGGTATGCCCCCCTAAATTTTCCAAATCCCCTCTTGGCCATGCCCACCTGAGATTACCTTAGGTACATGCCTAAATTCATAGGAGAAGGAGATTCCATAGCTAAAGAACATCTAGAGTCATTTTACAGCTATGCTGAGAACATTAACATAGAACAAGAAGATGTATGGACTAGGGTTTTTGTGCAAAGCCTAGATGGTCAGGCTAGGAAATGGGTTAAAGAGCCACCTGCTGGGTCAGTGGCAGGCATTGAAGCCCTAGATGACATCTTTCTAAAACATTGGGAAGAAAGGAGAGACCACCTTTATTATATTATAGAGTTTAGAAAATTGAAAAGAGAAAATGGGGCGTCTGTCTCCAACTTCACCAAGAGGTTCAACAATATGTACAACAAGATCCCCACTGAAATCAAGCCCACGGATACCTCAGCTAGGATAACTTATGCAAATGTATTTGAATCTGATTTCTGCCTACTTCTCAGAGAAAGGAGGTCTGACTTTTTATCACTCATGCAGGATGCTGCTCTAGAGGTAGAATCAAACATTGTGGCATCTCAGAAGGTCAAAGGAAATATAGTTAGGAAGAAGCAACCAGCAGACCCCATTGGGGCTTCTTCATCAGAGAAGAAGATTGAAAAAATGACCAAACTGTTAGATAACCTGACTGCTAAAATGTCTAAGCTGAAGGACCAAGGAAAAATACCGATGAGGGGTAAAGGGCCAAGTGATTTTTCTCCCCAAAACCCTAATTTTGTCCCTTATAGAAGAGGAAAACCCCAGTTCAGATTCTCAAAATGGAAAGGAATCAAGGGGAAGATTAGAGAATAAGAGCTCCATTTCAGAATGTTGTATTAGAAGAAGAGTCAAAATTCATTGAAGAAGAAGGAGAAGCTGAAGACAACATCCACTGCATGGAGGATGAGGTGGACTATTCTTTTTTGACATAGGAAGAATATGAGGAAGCCCTAATTGATGAGCATATCACTGAAGAGGATGTATATCAGGATGATGGTCAAGGAGGGTACAATCTAAGATATAGGTTGGTTGCTCCTGTCAAACAGCCTGCTGCACCAGCTAAAAAGATTACTGTTTTACAAAAGAAAGTGGCTGTCATTTCCAAATCATTGTAGAAACCAACACCTTTAGCCATTCCTGACCATGTCCAACTCAAATATCCAGTGCATGAGGTAAGGTTTCCTGATAGGCTGCATTATCCTTTCAACCTTGAGTCGAAAATTCAGAAATTGAATATCCCTTTCCCATTAATTAAGCTAATGAAAAATGATGTATTCAAGTCTTCCATTCTGAATTCCCTTAAGCCAAAGGTGCATATTGATACTGACTTTGTAAATCTGCAATATGACAAACCTGTTGTAATTCTAGGCCCCATGATCGAAGACCTAAAGGACTCATGCCCGCCTTTCTATATATCCTTGAATATCCATGATAAAATCCTCCATAATTGTATGTTGGATTCAGGATCTTCTCATAACCTAATGCCAAAGGCTGTGATGGATGAGCTTGGTCTCAGCATCACAAATCCCTACCATGATTTATTCTCCTTTGACTCCAGAAAGGTCAAGTGCTTGGGCCTCATCGAAGACCTTGTTGTGAACTTGACTTGGCTACCTTCAAAAAGAATCATGATGGACATTGTAGTGGCTGACATCCGTCCAAAATTTGGTCTCTTACTGTCTCGATCATGGAGCAAAAGACTAGGTGTCACCCTTCAGATGGATCTTACATATTCTACCATCCCCATGTTTGGAGGAGAGACCAAGAGGCTGTACCAAGAAAATCAGCTGGCCTAGATCATAAGCAAGGAGAGTAATTCAGTGAATAACCCCATATATGTAGTGGAAAATGATTTTGGGTCATGCATCCTACAAACAGACGATTATCAGCAAACATCAGAGCAGCTCACTAAGCCCACCTATCAGAAGCCCGAAGAAGTGACCAAAATAGTCTAGAACATTTATTTTGATGGGGCTAGCATTCAAAGCTCAGCATGTGTAGGTGTAGTATTAATCTCCCCATCCAAGGAAAACATTCATTTGTCTTATAAGCTCGATTTTAAAACCACTAACAATATAGCAGAATATGAAGCCTTGCTGCTAGGAGTTAAAGATGCCAAGGATATGGGGATCATGTGCATAAGGATTTTTGGAGATGCATACCTTATTATATAGCAAGTCAACAATGCTTTTCAGACAGAACTTATGTCAGACTAAAGGCCTACAGGGACGAGGTATGGAAACTCAGAGACTCCTTTATGTTTTTTGAACTGTCATATATACCTAGGGATTTGAATCACTTGGTTGATTCCCTGGCTATCTCTACAAGTCTGTTTGTTCCTCCTTTACCTCCCAAGCTCAACTATGATGTTCAGGTTAAGTACACACCTTCCCTGCTAGATAATGTCAAATTTTGGAAGGTGTTTGAGAGTGATGATGAGCTTATCAAATTCCTTTAGCTAGTAGATGAATTCTTTGATATACATATAGACTAGGAAAACCTAAACATAGAGGAATCCAAGTAGCTCAAGTTGAAAGATAAAGTGGCTGATCAGAACATTGTCCAATTACCCAACAACTATATACCTCAGGGTCTAGTACCTCTGGAAGAGCTATTTTATCATAATGATATCCCTTTCAAGCCTGCCAAAAAGGACCAAGACCATGCTATCCAAGAGCAAAACATAGGTAGCCAAAGCCATCCAAAGCTGATAAATATATCCACTAAGTTGACTGCTGATCAGAGGTCAAAATTTTGTAGCCTAATAAAAGAGTTTGCTGATGTCTTTGCCTGGGAGTACAGTGACCTGAAAACCTATGACACCAATATCATCCAGCACAAGATTCCTTTGGAGAAGGACACCATCCCTTTCAAGCAGAAGCTGAGATCCATTAGTCCTCTCCTATTACCAGTAATTGAAAAAGAAATCCATAATCTCCTCAAAGCCAAGATCATAATCCCCCTCAGGTATTCCAAGTGGATTAAAAACCTAGTAGTGGTAAGAAAGAAGAATGGGGAAATCAGGTTGTGTGTGGATTTTAGAAACTTAAACAAATGTTCCAAGAAAGACAACTATCCACTGCCCAAGATGGAACACCTATTGCAGAAATTCTCAGGGGCTAGTGTTATGTCATTCCTGGATGGCTTCTCTGGATACAACCAAGTTGCTGTGCACCCTGATGACCAAGAGAAGACTTCCTTTGCCACCCCCTGGGGCACTTTCATGTATGCTAAAATTCCATTTGGGCTAATGAATGTTGGGGATACTTTTCAGAGAGCCATGGACCTAGCTTTTGTAGGGTTGAAAGATAAATTTGTGCTCATATACTTGGATGACCTAATTGTTTACTCTCACAGCCATCATGACCACTTGCAGCATTTGATGAAGGTGTATCTGAAGTGTAGAAGGTATGGGATATCACTCAATCCGAAGAAGTCCCAATTTGCACTTAGTGAAGGGAAACTCCTAGGTCACATAGTCTCAGCTGAAGGTGTAAAGATTGATTTGGTAAGGGTGGAAGCAATCCAGAAGCTGTCCATACTGAGATAAAAAAGGGACATCCAGTCCTTTTTAGGTAAGATAAACTTTGTCAAGAGGTTCATCCCTAATTTCTCGAAGTTGGTGAAGCACATAACAGTCATGCTGAAAAAGGATGCAAAAATAAAATGGACTGACCAGGAAAGAAGCTCTTTCGAAGACATCAAGAAGGCTATCATGGAGGCCTTGACCTTGATTAGTCCTGACTACACCAAGAGTTTTTACATCTTTTCTTTTGCATCCTATGACACAATGGAGGCTGTGCTATTACAAAAAGATAATGAGGGTTTTGATCATCCAATTGCATTCTTCAACAAAACCTTGAGAGATGCTGAGTTGAAGTATGATCCAATTGAGAAACAGGCTTATGCTCTCATAAAATCTTTGAAGACTTTCAGAATTTACATTCTCCATGTAAAATTCCTTGCATATGTCCCTTCCGCTGCTATGAAGGATGTTTTGAATCAGCCTAACATTGATGGGAAGAGAGTTAAGTGGATTGCCAAGCTCATTGAGTTTGATAGTAGAGGTGAAGCCCACTAAGCTAGTAAAGGGACTAGGTCTGGCCAAACTCATGGCTAAAGAAAACTGTGAACTAATGGGGATAAACTTCATTGGTGTGAAATCAACAAAAGTGTAGACTGTGGTAGCAGCATAAGTAGATAAAGATCAGAATGACATTCCACCAGTAGCGTAAAACCTATCCTCCTGTGAATGGTACTTAGGTATTATTCAATTTTTGCAGAAATTAGAAGTTCCTCCAGATCTCACTCCTAATCAAGCATGAGCTCTTAAGTTAAAATCTGTTAAGTTTTGCATAATTGATGAACTGCTGTACCAGAAAGATCAATATAGAATTTTGTTGAGATGTCTAGATAAGGAAGAAGCAGAGTAGGTCATGCATCACTTTCGTTCCAGCACATGTGGGGGCCACCATTATTGGAAAACCATAGCCCACAAGATCCTAAGAGTAGGATACTATTGGCTAATCCTTTTTTCCAATGTATGTACTTTTGTAAGGGCCTGTGACCAGTGCCAAAGATTTATAGGGAAGCAGCAGCTCAAATCCTTGCCCCTTAGGCCTATTGTAATGAATGGGCCTTTCCAACAATGGGGTCTAGATTTCGTAGGTGAAATAAATCCATCTTCTAGTGGGCAGCATAAATGGATCCTAGTAGCCACAGACTACTATACCAAATGGATAGAGACAGTACCCATCGGGAATGCCACTCATCAGGTCATCATGAGATTTTTGTATGAGAATATCTTTAGCAGGTTTGGCTACCCAGTAAGGTTAGTAACTGATAATGCACCTGCTTTCAAGGCTGGGGAATTAGTTAAAATGTGTGAGTCAATGGGAATTCAACTGGTGCATTCCACATCCAATTGTCCTCAAGGAAATGGCCTGGCTGAGTCATCCAACAAAATCCTAGTCAGGATCATCAGGAAACTACTGGAGACAAATCAGAAAAGATGGGATTCTAAGCTCAAGTTTGCTTTATGGGATGATAGGGTAATAGACAAAAGATCTATAGGGACTTCTCCATTCAAGTTAGTTTATGGTACTGAGGCCATTTTTCCTATTCAGCTCATTCTGCCAGTGGAAAAATTATTTTAGGAAGAGGAAGATGAACCAAATGATTTGGTGAGGAGGATGATGGACTTGGTGGAGTTGCAGCAAATCAGAGAGCAAGTGATAGGAAAATTGGAAGCCCATTAACAAAGGATAAAGGGCATGTTTGACAAAAGAGCAAAAGTAGACAACTTTCAGGTTGGAGATTGGATCCTCAAGTGGGATGCTGTCAAACAGGACAAGGGAAAACATGGAAAATTTGACTCTTTGTGGATTGGCCCTTTTGTGATAACCCAGGTACATAAGAATAAAACATTCAAATTATAGAATCTAGAAGGGGAAGAGGTATTTGATGGCCCAGTGAATGGGTGTTTTCTAAAACTTTACTTTATTTGAGGCTCTGAGGCCTTGTTATTGTAAATTAGTAGATAGTAGGTTGTTTTTTATTACAGAATAAACTCCATGCCCAATGGAATAGTAAATGATAGTGTTAAGTTTTAGTTTCTTTTAGGAAATACATTTTGGTCTGGGACCCTTGGGACCTCACTGGGAGGTTCCCATCCCTAAGTAGGAGCCAGATGTTATAGCTTTCAGTGGCTTAGGAGAGGATTTTAATAGCTCATTAGCCACCGAAAATCCATGTTTCGAAAACTAACGATTGAACGAGGGATAAAGGTAAACCACCGAAAGCGGCCCAAGCAAGTAGAATCAAATCAACACTTTCGGTGGATTAGGAAATATTTCAAATGACTCATTAGCCACTGGAAAGCATTGCTTTCGACATCTTAGGGAGGAGACCAAGAGGCATGTTAACCATCGAAAACAAGCAGCAAGTGATATTAGTAAAGGTGGTTTCGGTGTCTTAGGTGAGACTCAGGACAGCTCATTAGCCACTTAAAAGTGATGCTTTCGGTAGCATATCGAACAATCTAACACATATTTTAACCTCCGAAAGCAGTAAGATAAGTGTCAGGGAAGAAGTGCTTTCGATGGCTTAGGTGAAAGCTCAGACATTTCATTAGCCATAGAAAGCCATCTTTTCGGTGGCTACTAGACAAAATCTTGGAGGCTATTAACCACCAAAAAGAAAAAGTGAGGAAACGGTTAGGAAATAGTCAAATCGAACCCTGTCAACAAGATGATCCATCAGCGGAGGGCATGACAAACCGCCGAAAAGACTCGAGCCTACATAATTGCACATGTAAATGAGTTAAATAGGTCGTTATAAAACTGGAAAAGGATTGATAGGATTGCAAACCCTCAGTTTCCTTCCACCTATCCAAAAGAATAACAAAAATCCCACTGAATACCTAGGCTGATGTGTGATATGATTGCTTGGGAAAGGAGATCGAGAGGATAAGCTATTGCCATCACCTTATGATCTTATCATCCATCATGATAGAACAAACCCTCATAATCAGTTGCAAAGGACTCCAGCACATTTCACTTTCGAGCTTGTCATTCCTCTCCACCAGGAAAACCATCTCTGAAGGAGCAGCCTGCTAACACACTGTATACAAAATTGAGAATTATTTTGGAGGTACTGAGGAGAGGCACTCATCAAGATGAAGAAGGGATGACCTGCTCTTAGGAAGGAGCTGGGTGATATCAGTTATTTGGAAGCACATCTAGAGGTCTGTAAACTCTTCCAAGAGGTTGGGTGCTACAAGTTTTGTGAAAAGATACAAGGCTCCCATCAGCAGGTAGCAGAGGAGTTTTCCCTCCCATTTGATGGTTCAAAGGAAGTTATAGGTAAGGAGGAATTTCACATAGATGAAACCATAATCACTGAAGTAACTCAACTCCCTAGCACATGAGAAAAATGGTTCAAGACCACCATACCAAAAGATGTAGAATTCAGGTCTTGCCTAAATCCTGAACATACAGGAATGGTGTGGAAGAAGAGTGTGCCATTATCCTAGTTGGAAGAGAGGTGGAAAAAACTGCTGAAGGCCATTATGTTCTACCTAACATGTGAAGGAAGATATAACAGAGCCATGATCTACCATTTCAAGTTAATGAAACACTTCATAGGTAAAAGCCCACTCAATTTTCCCTTTTACTTACATAGAAGTCTGGGAAAGATGGCAAACCAAGTGAAATCCTAGCCAACCAAGATTGCTGGCAAACTGTCCCACCATGGCCTTATCCAACTGTTGATCTAGGAGTTGCTAAAAAGAAGCAATGTGGCATGGCCCTATTTTGTATTTTGGAATGGATTTGAGACAGGCGTTCAACCATAAGAGAAAGGGAAGTCTCCTGCCAAGAAGTCCAGCACAGCAAGGAGTGGGAGAAGAAAGAGGAGGGCTATATCCCCAGCTGCAGCAATAGAACATCCACCCTCCTCTTCCAAGACCAAGAAGGTAAAAGGAACTTGGAATTCAGTGAGAAGGGCCAGGAGGTTGAAACACACAATGAAAATATTCTAAATCTACCCTACTCAGATTTTGAAGAGGAGCAAGAGGAAGGTGCAGAACTAGCTCTGCAAATTATACCAGTGGCTGAAGCACTGCCCTCCCCCGCACCAAAGGAGCAAGAGGAACCAACAGAGAGGGTTTTCTCTATCAAGCCTAAAACTCAAAAGATCAATCAATTACTAAGGAAAATTTATGAGATGGAGATTTTGGAAAGGAAAATAAAGAAGAATAATGCTGCATTGACCAACAGAAAAAAGATGCTACATAAGTCTTACCTGGAGCAGAGAAAAAGATATATTTTCTTAAATAGGCTAAATACAAGGTACCTAAAGGACAATACTAGATTGTACAGGATGATTAGGATCCAAAGACTACAACTAAAGGAAGCTAAGGCAAACCCTAGCATCCACCCCACCTTGGAAACCCTAGCTAAGGGTGCAGTTAGCCTTCAGCCTCCTAAAACTATCCAGGGTGCTATTAACCCTTCTAGCACGGAGCCTACCGAAGAAGAAAGCTGAGAAAACAGGCTTATGGGAACATTTTTGAGGAAAACCTAATAATTTTTGCAGAACAGGGCTTTTGGTGGCTTAGGCGGACACTGGGGCAGTCCATTAGCCACCGAAAGCGCCACTTTCGGTAGCTAATGGTTTTGATAGGCTTGCCTCTTAGACACCGAAAGCAGTTAGAGGCTTAAAATCAAATTTTGGCATACAGGACCGGTTTTTGGTGAATATATATGGCTTAGGGACATAGGATGAAGATGAACGACGTGGAGGAAAGCATCAAGAAAAGGTCTGTTTGAGTTTTAATATGACATTACAAGTAGAAAGGGTCACCATCACCTAGCTATCAAGAGAAAACAGTGGCTTAACCAGCAAAGGGCCAGTAGCAGTAATTGTTAGCAGTTTCCTCAGTTATCTAAAGGTTCATTCAATGAACTAATTCTTCAATTAGTTAGACAAGTAGTTAATTAGGGTTTTTAAACCTAATTTGCAAAAAACTATTATTTTGTTTATTTTTTGTAAAAAACAGATCCAAGTTTTCAGGATCTATATATTTTTTAAAGGATATAATGCCTAATTCTTATTTTATGAAAAAGGGTCGACTTCAGGGACTTGTAGACCATACTATTGTCAGCTTCTCATTTTTCTCATGATTTAATATAAGCTCTTTCGTTATCATTTGTTTAGCTTCCATTTCTATCTTTTCTGTGCGTGTGCTTGAATGTGTATTCAGGTTAAATTCAAGTTAATTAATGACTGATAGCTATCACCCTATTGGCATAATGATTTGATTTGAATTATAAGTACCATCCTTATCATGATTTAGCCATTTTTATTCATCTGTTTTGTATGTAAATCTTCCAGCTTGATGATTTCTCCATCCCTACACCTTATTGTAAACCTTTGAATAGTGGTAACTAAAAGCCTTGTACCTGATTGAGTTTCATGCATGTCTTGAGAGTGGAAGGTCATATAGGTCACCTTACTTGATCCATATTAAAAAACCCTAAAAATATTTAAGTTACCAGGCATCCTCGAGCTACAACCTAGAGGAGTTTCCTGGAGTGATAACAGAACCTAAATTGCAAAGGAGGGAGACATGATACTTTGGTGGAGGTACACCATACAACAACAACAACAACACTGTACAACCATACAATCGCAATCTTCCTTAGGAACTGTTCCATCTCACATGTTTTTCTCAGTGATTTTTGGGTGTTTCGATTTTTCCATCTAGGGAATAAATCGATTTTCTAATATTGTAAAAGCTCTGTATTTTCTTAATAAAAATATCCTCTCATACTGTTGCACCGATTTCCAATCTTGGGTTTTGTCCATGGGTTTCTACCCAAAAATATTGTGTTGTTTTTATTGATTTGATTGATGTTGCAAATGGTTCTCTATTTTATATTTCACTGCATATTGTAACGAAGTTCATGTGTGGTTATTTCAATTAAATTTAAATATACTATTTTATCCCTAGTTGTGCTTTAAAACAAAATTTTCATTAATAGATCTCAAAAGTACTAATCATACTCCCAAACGACATCTCTAACATTTTTCTTAGTCTTCTTTAGTTTAACAATATTGTATTTGTCATAGTTTATTCTAAAATTTCTTCAATTTTTTCCCACAATTGCACCAAAGTCACTCTATGGATAGTGAGACCTCTCTCCTTACACTTCATATGCCATTGTAGTGGTGTTTCCCACATTATCATTTGAAACTCCACCAAATTGGTTGCATCCACATTTCTTACCTATTGATCATGAACCACACAAATACTAATGGTATTGGATATTGTATGATTGTAGTTTCTCTAACAATAATACTCATAAAAGTATACAATATCGATGGTACATTGTGATTACCTTTAGCAGACACACTCACACTAGTGAAAGCCGTGGTGGAAATAATTTGGTCATTGATCTCACACACACTTTTGCTCTACATAGAAATGACCACTAACTTATGAAAAATATCAAAAGTTATAAAGGGTAGGATGTAGTATCAATAGGGTCCACTTGCATTTTAATTTGCTTCCTTACTAGTATGGCGCTCTATAGGTTTAGAATGCTATAATTATGTGAAATTTGATGCATCTTCAAATGCCTTTTATTGATTCTTCTCCTCCATGTGTTTGAAAGTGAATTCTAGTTAAGTATTATCATACAAAATCTCTACACTTGTGTTATGAGTATCTACATCCCTTACATTATCATGTTACTATCATCTCAACTTTGTAGAAGTTCTTGATCCCTGATTTGTAAATTCCTAACTTCTCAACATCACCAAACATTCTTAACCTAATCTTTCAGGGCCAACCAAGGATCCTTTTCTTTATTTTATCATCATTTACATTGTTCCAAATTATAACTGCATCTATATGCTTTCTCGTCTCATCGATGGCTCTCAACTAATGAAAAAACAAACATCTCTTCTTGTAATACCCTATTTTTGAGCTCATAATGTAAATGGGTATGCATATCAAGAGGCTAGAAGATAGACGTATATTATATAAGAGGAAAAAATATATTTTAATGATGTACATTGACTAATAATATAAAGATCTCTAATGGATGCAAATTAAGAAGGATGAAAAAGATATGGGGGTCATGATTCCACAAGTGGGGAATGTGAAAATGGGCTTACAAGAGGCTGAAAGGGGATAAGAGGGGAAACCTTAGCTAATGTTTTATACTAAGTCCTTAAACCTCCTTAATTTATTAAATACACTATAGATATATTTTTCTTATATTATCTTAAGGTTGGGAATTAGTTGGATTGAAAAGATGAAAGGTTGGCTCCTCATGAGTGTCATGTGGAGAGCTCTAAACATGAAAATATAATGTTTCAATTAGAGATTAGATGGGGATAATTCATAAACAATCTTGTTGGTAAAAATTGGGGAAGAGGAAGGGGGGACGAAATTCATGTTGTTAATTGTACTTACATGCATGTTGATGCAAATTGTCATAACAAATTGATTCTAATTATTATTGCATCACCGTGAGAGGAAAATTGGTCTACAAATGATAATACATAGAGTCCCAACAATGTGATTCCATGCCAAACTATATTGGATCACTAGAAAGGAATTGGGATAGCTTGAGGAACTAATTGTAGAGAAGGGGATCCCATTCCTATCATTGAGTAGGTTGAGGGGGAAGAGTGTTGGTTGACTAAGACAATGATAGAGGGGGTTTGGGCACCAAATATATTATGAATTGTGGGATGAGAAAGAAACTTTAGGAACCTGTCCCTTATGGATTAATATCCTCAACTTGGTGATGGAATCTTTTGTAGAAAGGTTAAGTGTGATAGGGATCCTAAGGCTAGGAGGAATTTCCTTCATTTGCACCTAGCTAGAGGAATATTTTCCATAAATATAAGGTTTTTAATATGTTTTGAAATAGTTTGTTTACATTGCTATCTTGCATTTATTTATATATAGTTTATACATTTATGTGTGTATGAGTTAATTATCATAATTATGGAGTTTTGCATGGTAGAACTACATGCATGCATAGTGTTGTGATAAAAAAAATTAAGGTTATTGTATCAAAAAGGAATTTCAATGGTGGAATTAGTGTACCCCATGGCCTTGATAATGAATACAGGTTATTAGTTATATGACACTTCATGCGGACGTATTTTTGCTATCTTGACACACTTTTTTTATCACCTTTCCCATTCTTTGTCATGCTCCCCTATATTTGCCATCACCATTCCTTCAATTATATTGTGACATTAACCCTAACATCAAGTCCTCCTACCATTCAACCCCCTCCACAATGCTTATGCTTCCATCCCAATTTGGCTTGGTAACATATATTATTCCACCATCATCACTTTTATGCAAATAGGGTTTTCCTTAATAAATATTCCATGTGATACTTTCTTGAAAAAATCTACTACTTTGGTTAAACATTGATGTCATTATACCACAAATTCTAAAATGTAGTCTTCCACAACACCTTTGAACTAAAAACCAACAAATTAAGTAAACTTATAGTCATATTATTGGATATTTATTAGGTTCTTAATGGTGCACTCAATTCTTAGCATGGAATCGAATATCAATGCTTCTTTGTGAATCCTTCCATACATTTGTGCAAATTTACTCAGAATTCAACCTATTAAATTAATGTATACTCTCAAACAAGTACTTATATTTAAATATTCACCTACATACACACTTTCTTGGCATGCAAACTCATCAATTATTAACTCTATCAAACTTGAAGCTCAACCTTGGCTAACCTTGCTTGCATTTATACTATTATGCATTTGTTAAGTGCTAGACACAAAATCATGTTGGTGGGTCTATGATAAACTCAGGGGACACAAAAGGTGTATAACACCGATCCACAATAGTCAAGTATGCCAACATATTCAACCCTCCAAAGAAATGAGGTGTCACATGAGGCATGTTTCATAAGTGTTAATTAAGTGTTATGCATAGTATTCAAGATTTTGTGGGAGTGTGTAGTCCATTAATTAAATTAAATAATAACAATCATTTAAGCTATCATAACATAAATAATGCATAGTGAAAATGATAATGAGCATATCATCCATATACATCACAAGCATATAAACATGTATAGAACAATATTCCATTGTATTTATGGGTTAATCATTGCATCTCATAATAACTTAGTGGTTCAACATAACTTGAGACTCTCCAATTGACAACAATGGACTAACCAGTCAACTCCCTTTTACATAGCAAACATACTAGTTATAATCCACTTTAAGGTGATTACAAAACATTCTCAAATCTACTAGTTGTAACCCACACTCATACAAAATACAAAATGGTCTATGCTTTTAGGTAAATATGCAAAGGGCTAGAAACACTCTACATACTAAAACTTGTGAGTATCCACATACTCAAGCTTCTCCAACTTTCTATCTTGTGCGAATTCAACAGTGATCTATGCTAATATGTAGTCAAAACCAGTCCATAACAAAAGCCACGATATCATTGAAGTTTCAAGATTCTTAGTTATACCTTTTTCTATTTTATAAACATTAGTGGTTGAAAATGAAACATCAACCAAAAGCATTTTTCTCATTGCAAAGGGTATGCAAATATCTAACTTCAATATTTTTGTGCTTCCAAAGCAATTTAAGGTATTTCTTCAATTATAATTAGAAATTGATATTTTTAGTTTTGACACTATTGAGAATATCTCATGTGTGTTTACATGTAGTTGAAGAGTATTTGTGTTTTCTTATTTTGTTTACCAAGGACAACAATCGTATGATGTATGTTTACCATATTGATTATAAGGACAACAATTATGGATATATGCTTACCATATTAAGTAGATAGTGCCAAAGAAAATAAGTTTTCTCATCAATTTTCTCTTATTCTTTATTATAAATAAACAAGAGCCATGTGGTGGCAATGTCCCCGACATTGCCATAACAATTTTGGGGCTAGATGCTTGCTTGTATACAAAATTTACTGGGAATTATTATACATTTAATAATAAGAAACATATCATAAGTAGAATTTCACCGTGCATCATTAAACATTTAATAGTAAGGAACAATTATAGCCTCCACTAACTACTATATCTATTGCATTTTCATTTTAATCAAAATATCCGATTTATGTTATTAAAGATTATTGTTAATCTTAGGGCTTGATTATGTGGAAGCATCAAATTAAATATATTTCATTTTATTTGTTGTGAATGTTTCATGGAGAAATTATGGTGAAAGAGCACCACTATTATGGAATTTTATAGTTAGAGTGTTAAGCCAAAGCACTTCAATTCGCAAGCACAATAGAAGTGTATTTGGAAAGCTACACATAAGTAAGTAGAACAAACTTAAAATGAAACAATTACGATTATTATATTTAAATACTCTTAACCACTTCAAACTCATGATCCAACCAATTGTTGCCCCTCATGGAACTTTGTACATTTTTCAGGAATAGAATGCAATGGGATAGCAATGAAGGGAAATAAAAAGCAATCTGTCGTTAAATAGCAACAAACCTGTATATAGGAAAGACATTATTTGTTAAACTACACTTTACAGCAGAAATAGTTAATCCATTTAGCTAACTTTTTAATAGTTAGAAGAGATTGTAAATCCATAGAACCTTAAAAACAATACCAATAGAGCATTACCTTTGGACAATAGAAATCGGTCCATAGTTGCATGTAACAACAGAGTTAGCTTATGAGGATTGGCATAAACCAGGGTGTCACCTACAATATGCCTATATCCATGTCTATCAAACCACCTCTAAGAACTCTCGGTCTAGAATTCACAAATCCGTCCTCAGAAATAAACACTTGAGTAGGCGAGGAAGGATAAAATGTCGTATGAAATGGAGATTCAACCAAAGAAACAAATGCAACGATCTAAATATAGGTCGATCAAGATATCTATATATATATATATATATATATATATATATATATATATATATAAGTGGATGAATTCTATTATGGAGCCATATTCTGGTTTATCTAAGACATGTTTGTATGTGCATTATGTTTAAATGACTATAAGAAGATTGTTAAGTGTGTACTCATTTTATTTATGTAGTAATCTAGTAGAATAGTGATAGGCACTTCATAAATATTTGTTTTGTTTAAATGACTTTAGGTAGAGCTAAATATTATTTATAAAATCCAATATGCAGAAATATAATCAAACAAACATAATAATACCTTCTAAAACCATATTTAACCTTAATGAAGAATGTAGTTTTCATTTAAACTTGAATAAAATAATAATAATTTTTTTCCAAGAAAAAAAACCAAAAAAACATTGCTATTTTATGACTACAGGGAAGTATTGGCTCTCAATTTTGTCCTCACTTTTGTTTGATCATTGCCATCATTATAAAACTTATTGAATATAAAGTTTTATTTGGTCTAGTCGTGTTCGGCAGAATCGTAAGGGATATCATAAGTAATAAGTTAGATATAAAGTTTTATTTGGTCTAGCTATGTTTGGTAGTATCATAACATAGATCATTGGTAAGAAGTGACTGTAAAGCCTTTTACTATTGCCCCCTAAGAGAAATCATTAAGCAGTGACTGTGATGCCTCTCTTTATTTTACTATTGCTGTTCGGGTATACTGGGTACTCCCAAAATACCGAACACCTTCAGATACCGCTTCACACAAATAGATCATAGATCAACACACCGATTTTTGTCACATGGTTAAAACCCTCGATAGGGAAACAGTCCATAGCCCCAGCCAAATAGCTACTTGGAGCAATTTATTATGCAAAAGAAAGAAAGTTACATGAGCTTCTCATAATCGATCAACTAGCCAAGGACCCTCTATGCTCTTTAAATAGAGATCATCGACCAATCGAGTGTTAAGCCACGGATCAATGGTAGGTATGATCTAAGAAAAGTTGAACCGTCGGATCACTCTATGTCTAGAACATATCGTGACCGTCGGATTAGAATATTTACAAATGCATACTAGTGCATACTAAAGAAACACACTTTTACCTAACGGATATATTACACAAGTTGATTTTAACTAACTCCTAAGTGTCTAAATATCCTAACATCCCCCCTTAAGAACAACTTGGGATAGGATTGAAGGATTTACAAAAGTGACACTATTAGGAGAAGGAAGGAGGCATTAGATCCTATCCTCCCTTAAGGACACATTCATGAACTCCTAACATAGACCGAAGTTTAGAAAAATTCGCTTCTGTAAGAGACTTGGTGAAGATGTCTGCAACTTGATCATCTGTAGGACAATAGAGCACTTCAATAACATGATCATGAACAAGATTTCTGATGAAGTGCATGTGTAGCTCAATGTGTTTGCTATGCTGATGTAGAACTGGATCTTTGGCAAGCTTGATGGCACTTTGATTGTTGCACCAAAGTGGATTAGGCTGCTGCTGCTTGAACCCAAACTCTGAAAGGATCTGTCGAAGCCATAAAGCTTCCTGACTGGCATTAACTGTGGCTCGATATTATGCTTCTGTTGAAGAAAGAGAAAGAGCTTGTTGTTTCTTACAAGCCCAAGTGACAGGTCCAGATCCCAGACTGAAAACATAACCTGCAGTAGACTTCCGATCATCAGGATCATCGACCCAATCTGAATCAATGAAACCAACCAACAAAGGTTTCCCCCCTGTACTGTAATGAATCCCAAACTGAATTGTACCTCGAATATATCGAAGTATTCTTTTTGCTGCTTTCCAGTGACTTTCATGAGGAGTTTGCATATAACGAGCAACACGACCAACGACAAAGGAAAGGTCATGATGGGAATGAGTCAAGTACAAAAGACTACCAACAAGCTGATGATACAAGGTGGCATCTACTTTAGGGGAAGTATAAGTGGCAGAAAGTTTGACTCCAGACTGGAAGGGAGAAAGGGCTGGTTTACAATCTTCCATGTGGAAGTGATGAAGAAGGTCACAAGCATACTTAGACTGGGAAAGAAATATTCCTTCTTTGGTTTGCAAGACTTATAGACCAAGAAAATAATGCAAATGTCCTAAGTCTGACATTTCAAAATTTTGCTTAAGACTAGATTTCAAATGGGTTATAAGGTTAGGGCCACTACCAGTAAGGATAAGATCATCAACATAAAGAACAAGTATGATGAGATGGTTTCCTACTTTCTTGGTATAGACATTGGGGTCAGAATGGCATCTAGAAAAACCAGTGTTAAGGAGAAAGCTATCCATTTTGGCATACCAAGCTCTAGGAGCTTGCTTAAGGCCATATAAGGATTTCTTAAGGAGACAAACAAGGCTAGAGTTATTTTGAACATATCCAGGAGGTTGTTCCATGTAAATTTCCTCATGTAAATCACCATGTAAAAAGGTAGAATTGATATCCATTTTATGTAATTCCTAGTTATGTAAGGCTACAAGGGAAAGAACAAGGCGAATGGAGTTCATTTTTGCTACAGGGGCAAAGGTTTCATTATAGTCAATCCCTTCAACTTGGGAAAAACCTTTGGCAACTAACCTTGCCTTAAGTCTTTCAACACTTCCATCTGATGCATACTTAGTTCTGTAGACCCATTTACATCTGACCAGTTTTCTTCCTTTTGGAAGAGGAATGAGATCCCAAGTATCGTTTGCCATTAAGGAACGATATTCTTCATCCATAGCTGCATCCCAATCTGGATTTCCTGAAGCTTCTGCAAAAGTTTATGGATCATGATTCTCATAAACTTGAGCCAAAAGCGAAGAGGCTGACTGAAATTGAGAACGTGTTCGACGTTGATCTCTAGGATCACCTACAAGATCACCAGCTGCTTCACATGTTGAACAGACCCATGTCGAGCACCCTAAATGCAGATAAGTTGTTATCAACACATAGAGCTTACGAATTTCATTGTCAACCCAGGGAAGTCTTTTGTTTCAAAGGGTAAGTGCACAATATATGCTAAACACCAAATCATTGTAGTGAATACTGTTCTTAACAACTATGTTCATCCTCAACTTCGTATGATCCCACAAATCTTCTAATTCTACAATTTCAACCTTATACTTCTATGCATCAATCAGAAATAAAATCAACAGTTACTGAAAACAAGAAAATCCTATTCACAGCCCAAATGAAAGGAATTGCCTATTGATCTAATCAAACTCGGAATCTGCAATGATGAATTAACTGTAATCTAGAAATTCAATTGCGACAGATCAAGATCAGCTATTCTAAGAATTGAATTGCAGAAATAAAGATCAACACTTATAACACTCAAGAATTACAAAGGGTTCGTGGGATATCAACCTGAAACCATGAGATGAACAGAGTTGTGTATAGCTATTGAATAAATTGCATAGAGACTATCTACCCAGTCGACTGTTACACTGTGACAGTTATCAATCTTAAGAAATGCAATACTGTAAATCACACATACTACTGCTGCACACACAGAGAATATGATTAACAAAACAACACACAACCACAATTTAAAAGATCCTACCTTAACTCAGCAATCTCTGCGGAAGGCGGGCCCAGCCTTCACACAGAGACGCTGGATGAACAATGTACAGCTCCCTTAAACCAGCAGTAACTCTTTGTATTAAAAAGGAAGAATTATTACAGATTGCTCCCGCTGTTAATACACCAAAATGAATTCAGTATTTTCCAACCCCCTGGGTCGAGACATCTTTCTGCATTTATACCTACAAGTGATAACATCCCATCCTATTACAAAGGGCAGCCATGAAGATCTTTGATCTTCAGGCGCCCTGAATAACATTGTTTGTTACAAGACGTGGCATGATACAATTATAGAAAGTGCGAGAAGACTGTTGACTGGCCCAGAAGTGGCGATCTTCTCAGATCACCATAATATTCGAGCAGCTATACTGGAGATCCCTCGATCCTAGCACATTCTATTATGGCTACTCTGACCGGCTCTTGTCTGGAATGTCACGTGCCTCAATCGATGATGGACGGGTTGAGGATCCTTTTTGTGTCACGACCATCCCTCGTCCCGAGACTTGTTCAGCTCCATTCCCCTGTATTATGCTCATCTCACATTATCTTCATAGATCACACATATTAGCACAATTTTGAGAGATAATTAGCCTTAATTGTCACAAGAATAAGCATTAACTAAGGTAAAATAATAATCAGTCTTACCTTGACAAATTAAGGAATAAAGTGAAGAAAGTCAGTCTGATTGGCATGCTAAGCAGTGTAAAACAAGGGAAGAAAGGTGATTAAAGATGGTTAAAAAGGGACCAAATTTGGACTCAACATCTCCCCCCAACTACCCTGTTGCATGTCCTCATGCAACCACCTGCTTCACTCAGAATCTGAATCCTGCATTGAGCTCTGTTCGTGTAGAGAAGAAAAATTGTAGGGAAATTCAGGTTCCTTATCTGCCTTCAGAAAACCTCTGTGAATAGCCCAGAACTACTAATATTTCTTCTCCTCTGCCCTAGTCATGGAAAAATCCCTGTTGTATGGTTCTGCTGGCCACCAAATAAGAGGAAATTTGAACTTTAAACCCAGCCAGTTGAATCCACATTCCTTCATACACCCTACATAACCCTTGACTCTTGAGAGTGCATGTTTAAAATTTTTAAAGCAGTAGGGGTCCCTGCTTCTTAGTACAGAGGAGGCAGCCTGCCATCTATGCCGGCCGCCATCTAATGCAACCTGCTGCTGCCTAGAAATAGATTTGGTACATGTGGAAATTACCTCCTCATGCAGTTTCATGATGTGTTGCTCCTGGGAAGGAATGGAAAGAAAACTTTTATACCGAGCCAAGAGAATGCCAGGATTCTGGAGTTCACTACGGATCCATAAATTAGTATAGCCTTCATTGTGGGAAAAGGTCTGAAAATACCTTTCCCACTGAACATGATTGTTCACAAAAGAGGCAAATGCTCGTAGCTGAACGTCCCCTGCAAATGGAATAGGGTTTGAGTGCCGATCCATAGGGCATGCCATCTCGTGCAGGTACAGTTCACATAGCAAGTTCTGCTCTTCAAAGTTTCTCCCAAGAAAGGTCTCCAAAATTTTTTCTGAGGTTGCAATTTCAAATAACCTCCCCTCCTGTACAGCTTTTAATTTGAACCAGACAAACTGCTCGAAAAGAAACACTGGATAAGAGGAAGAGGGCTTCCTAGTGCCTATGAGTTCTTGGGATAGGTCATACATTTGATCCTTATCCTTCTGCATGGATGAGAATTTCTTCAATTTCTTTATCTCCTGCTATAGCTCCTCTACCTGAACTCTGTGGCCCATACGTTCTTCAGCCCCCTGTTCTTCCAGCGCTCTAATAATTCTTTTATGCTCGTCCAACGCAATTGTCTTTTTTTGGTTTTCTTCCACCTGACTTCTCCATTTAATTACTTCCATCCTCAAGGCTGAAACTTCTGCTGTAAGATCTGAAATCTCCTTTTTATAATGTTCTTCCCGTTCTGCATCCAAATCAATAAAATTTTTGGAAGGGAGGAGTATTGTCTCTTGTGAAACGGTGTCTTCCTGCACTTCTTCTATGAGAGTTGCTGGTTCTTGTGTGACAGCAACATCTTCTGGATTTTCTTCCACCACTGCAATTGGTGCTTGTTGAGACACTGGTTCTTGTGTAACAGTGTCTTCTCCCTGATCCATCTGTATTTCCAAATCTGATTCATGTGTTGCTTGTTCTTGTGTGACAGCAACATCTTTCAAGCTCTCCTCAGCATCAACTTCCATTGCTTTTAAGGACACTGGTTCTTGTGTGGCAGTGTCTTCCTCCTGCATTCCTGGATTCAATCCTTGTGTTGCTGGTTCTTGTGTGGCAGCAACACTTTTCAAACTCCCCTCAGGATCCATCTCCATTGCTTTTGGGGACACTGGTTCTTGTGTGGCAGTGTCTTCCTCCTGCATTCCCGGATTCAATGGTTGTGTCCTGGTTCTTGTGTAACAGCAACATCTTCGTTCCCCTGCTCTTGAGATTGGACATCTTCCCCATCATACAGCTCTTCCTTCAAGACCTCAGTGTCACCTGAGGCTATTGTCTGTTCATCCTCACTATACTGTATCTCTGGTATGATATCTATCCCTTCCGTTTGAAATTCAGGAATTCCCAAGGATGTTGGTTCTTGTGTGGCAACATCCTGGATTACCTCTTCATCCTCCTGTGGGTGTAGTTCTTCCCTAAGCTTTGTAGCATGGGGACATTCTGGGTTTATAGTATCAAACTCTTCCTTAGGTGCCAGAGTGTCCTCCATTCCAGATTCTTTTCCTCTTTCCACCTGCATTTCTGAAATTGCAGTCCCCTGTTCAGGATCCTCAATGTTCTGCCCTCGTGGCTCAGTTTCTATCATCTCTGTATCGTGGGGGCATTCTGGATTCGCAGTCCAATCCTCATTCCCATCATTACTCTTGATTTCATTCTCTGCTCCGGGATTAGTAGTAGCCTCAGCAAGGATGATCAAAGATGCTGGTTCTTGTGTTACAGCATCTTCTTCTTCTGCAGGTTCTTCCCTTGTGGATGTGGGCTGTTGTACTGTGTGAATTATGACCCCATGGCCCTTCTTTTTGAAAATTTCCCCACAATTGGGGAAAATTACTTGCTCCTCCTTCTTGTCAGGATTAATAGATTCTGCTCCCTCAAGGTAGTTTGCCGCCTCCACCTATGTATACATTTTCTTTTCGCCTTGTTTCCTACAAGTTTCCTTCCATGTCTCTACTTCCCTTCGAAGTATTAAGACTTCCTCTTTTAATACTGTGTTTTCTTCCAGAAGTCCTTCAAGGCTGGGTTCTACCTCAACTGGCCTTTCTGGAGCATCCATTGGCCTTGGTACAAGGATTGGAATTTCAACCTGTGACTCCAGGGTTTCCCATCTTTTTCTGGCTACCTCTGAGATTGTATTTGGTTTGAGTCTTTTGCCTCCTACTGGTGGAGTTATGCTCGGCTCCTTAATTGGTCTCTTTCTTCCTTTTCGTGACGTTTTCGTTTGAGGGGCTGAATTCTCAGGATTCACTGCTGGGGTCAAAGGAATGTTTTCTTGCGCCTCAGATCTCTCCTCCTCAATTAGGGTTCCTCCTTCCCACTCAGGTGAGGATTCAACAGTGACCGGATCCATCTGTTCCATCTGTTCTTCAATTGCCTTAGCTCTGTCATCTTCAGGTTCACTTGTCGCAGCATTCAATGCTGCTCCAATTTCACCTTCTGATGACAGAGCTACCCTGATTTCTGCATGTCCCTCAAGATTTTTATCAACACTTTCCCCCAATGGTTCTGCTTGTGTCCCCTGCTGTGCTTGTTCTGGTATAATATCATCCCCCCCCAACTATATTGGAGGGACACCGATCCTCCTGATGATGTTGAAGCTGTGCCTGTTCTGTGGGGAGACCCAGGACAGGAATAGGCTCCTGAGTGCGGGCCGTGAATTGATCCCAGGTGATATTTTGCTGGGCCAGGGTTCTTGAAATGATTAATTTAATAAGACCATGGTGGGTTAGGGAAACATGTGGATGCTTAGCCATTTGAACAAACATCGCCATTTTGCGTAAGTTATGGAACATATAGTATGGAATATTTAACAAAATGCCATGGCGAAGATGGGAAAGCAAAGGTAGTTCAGAATTATAAACAACTTGGTACCTACCTTCGCAAGTGATGTATTTCTTAAGGAAGACAGCAACCTGATCCCATGGTCGCGGCAGTGATTGCAGTGCAATTCCTCTCTTTGATGACTGAACGTGCTCCCCCTCTCGTAGAAATTCCTCCCGTGCGACCATCGTGGGGATTCGTCGTTCAAACCATGCATTTCCCACCATTGGAAGAGTAGTAAATTCAGATATAATAGCCTCGGAAACTTCTATCCGCAGCCCCCATACCTCAGAGTGAGTATCCTTAAGGTGTAAAGCGAATTGCAAAGCTGCTTCTCTATTAAATCCATCTAGTCGCTCGAAGAATTCAATCCAGCCAGCGGCTTGAAAGATGGCGAAAACCTCAGGATTGTTTCGGAGTTCCTGCGTGTTTAAAGGTTCATGATGAGCTGGAAGCCCCATAGTCCCGGCGACAGAGTTCTAGAGTCCGAGAGTGAAGGTTGCAGAGCAGGGAATGCACAGATCGCCGAGCGGAGATGTGAGTAGGGAGATGGCAAATTTGGAAAGTGCAGTGCAGAGGGAGGTTCAAAATTTTTATTCCAAATTGGGGAAGGTGGCGGTTATGAGCTTTTACGTCACACGGGGAACGGATTAATTAAGTCATAATGGTAATACGTATTAAGGCACGACTGATATCATTAAACCCAAATTAACACTTAATCATGTAAAAATCAAAGCCATACCTCGTGCGACTGTGCATTGAATGACCGGCGGGGAATGATGATCCGTGTGTTGCTGACGCTGGAATGCCGAGCGCGTGCGCAGGAATTAAGTTGATAATAATAATAGCAATTAATTCCATAATGCCATCGCTAGTGAAAACGGAGAAAACATCGCGTCACCGGGGTCGGAATTATGCCAAATTGGCCGGCACGAGCGGAATAAATCAGAGCCATAAGAAATAGCGGAAGCAATTTGCTTTGATTAACACAGGAGTTACTACTGCAAAGAACGGAAGAACCGTCTGTAATGCTAAAAGGTCCGCCAAATAAAACGGGAGTGCGGTTACCCATCATGATATCGCGGCCCATGAAAAGATGTTACAGCCGTCAAGGAAGATCACGGTGTCGGGAAAGATCATGGCTGTCAAAATTCACAATGGCTGGGAAAGGATGTTGCGGCCGTGGGAACATGTGGGTCGGCCACCGGGAGTGTATGTTCGGCCACCGGAAAACTTATGTTCATCTGCCAGGAAAAAGAATTTTCGGGCCTTTGGGAAAAGATTGCGTTTGTTCAGCCGCCGGGAGTGTTTCTTCAGCTTTCCCTGAAAAAGGGTTTTCGGGCCTTTGGAAAAAGGTGGCGGCTGTGGGAAAGTTTGTTCAGCTGCGGGAGCGTTTGTTCAGCCGCCGAAAAAAAGAGTTTTCGGGACTTTGGAAAAAGGGTGCGGCTGTGGGAAAGTATGTTCAGCTGCGGGAGCATTTGTTCAGCCGCCGGGAGAAAGAGTTTTTGGGACTTTGGAAAAAGGGTGGCGACTGTGGAAAAGTTTGTTCAGCTGCGGGAGCGTTTGTTCAGCCGCCGAAAAAAAGAGTTTTCGAGACTTTGGAAAAAGGGTGCGGCTGTGGGAAAGTATGTTCAGCTGCAGGAGCGTTTGTTCAGCCGCCGGGAGTGTTTATTCTGAGAAAAAGGGAAATGTAAGACAGGGAACAAAGGAAAACGTTCTATGTGCAGCGGCCCGTTCTGATCATTCACCTGGTACTTCCCTCCAGTTTTATTTCTTAAAAGGAAACAACAACCAAAGAGATCAAATGCAAAAAGAAAAAAATCAAGAGTTATGCGCTACAGTAAAAAAAACTTATTTATGTACAATGGTTCAATAGTGCGATTTACATTTTAAAGGTTGGCAGAGGCAGGGAGAAGTTCCTGCCCTGGTAACAGCTGATACTCTGGGTCGACAGCAATCTGCGAAATGAATGCGTCCTTCGAGATAGGCTTATGGTACAGTCTTAGTCTGTGGCCATTAGCAAGTAATGGTATACGATTGTCGTCAATGGTCACCAGACGGACAGTGCCGTTATCAAAAACCCTGTCAACTAAGTATGGACCGAGCCACCGTGTACGCAGTTTCCCTTTAAAATCTCTTTTGAATCTGGAGTCATAAAGTAATGCCCAGTCTCCTTCACTGAAGACCTTCTTTTTAATAAACCGGTCGTGCCAATTAGATCTCTGTTGCTGAAGCAACAGAGTCTTATCTACTGCCGCTAACCGCTTGTTGTCCAGTTCATTCAATTGATTCAGTCTTCGCGTCTGCGCTTCTGTTATGTCCAGGTTCATTTCAGTGGCTGTCTTCAAGGTTTTAATCTCGAACTCAATTGAAAAGATAGCACTCTTTCTGTACACCAGATCATATGGGGAGAACCCTGTAGTGTCACGCCAAGTCGTACGATATGCCCACAGTGCTTCTGGAAGCCTGTCAGCCCAATCCTTTCGATGACTATTTACTGTTTTAGTAAGGATATTTTCAATAACCTTATTGGTGCTTTCCACCTGACCATTAGCCTGGGGGTGATAAGGTGAAGACACCCTGTGCTGCACATGATACTTCCTGAGAAAGGATTCAAATTGGTGTGACACGAACTGCGGACCTCCATCAATGACTATTTCTTTTGGCACCCCAAAACGGGTAAAGATCTCACTGTACAGAAAATCAATTACTTCCTGATCATTAGCCTTAGCCAAGGCTACAGCCTCCACCCACTTGGTCATGTAATCAGTACAAACCAGAATATAGACCTTCTGTTTGGAGGGAGGACTGATAGGGCCAACAAAATCCAGTGCCCATCTCTCAAATGGTTCAACTACAAGTTGGGACTGTAGGGGCATCTGATCTGTTCGATTGGGTTGGCCCATCCTTTGGCAACTGTCACAGGACTGGACATACTTCTTGGCATCCCTGAACAGAGTCGGCCAGTAATAGCCCATCCGTAGTGCTTTGTGCCCTGTTCTTTTATCTGCAAAGTGGCCTCCACAAGGCCCCTCATGACAGGCTTTTAATATAGAAAAGATCTCATCTTCTCTTACACATCTCCTGATCTCAAGATCAGGCCCTGTGTAGAAAAGATGGCCATTTAACCAACAAAACCTGGCACTGCGCTGAATAATTTTTCTTTTTTCTCTTTTTGTCATATATGGCGGGAGCTTCCCTGCAACCAAATAGTTAGCAACGTCTGCATACCAGGGAGAATGAACTGAAAGTGCAAATAGATGCTCGTCTGGGAAAGAATCCTCAACAGGCAAACTGTCATCACTGTTAGTAAGACGGGATAAAAAGTCAGCAACAACATTTTCCTTCCCAGGTTTATCTATAATAGTGATATCAAATTCTTGTAACAACAAAAGCCATCTGGACACTCTGGCATTAGTAACTGGTTTATTCATTAAGTATTTGATGGGAGAGTGGTCAGTGTGCACAAATGTAGGATATCCGGTGATATAATGTCTAAATTTATTGATGGAGTAAACAATAGCAAGGAATTCTTTTTCAGTGACAGTGTAGTTAAGCTCAGCAGGGGCTAGATTTTTACTAACAAAGTAAATGGCATAAGATTTTTGGTCCTCCTGCTGTCCTAATACTACCTCAATGGCAGTGTCAGAGGCATCCGAGGAAATATGGAAGGGCAGGGTCCAATTAGGTCCCCGCAAGATAGGAGCTGTAGACAGCCTTGCTTTAAGTTCATCGAATGTTGTCTGGCATGCTGCATTCCACACAAACTGTGCATCCTTCATTAACAAAGAGAACATAGGAGAAGCCAGTTTGGAGAAGTTTTCTATGAATCTTCGATAATATCCAGCATGTCCCAGAAAGCTTCTCACCTCTTTCTGAGTTGAAGGAGTGGGTATATTCTGTATTACTTTGATTTTTGCAGGGTCTACCTGTATGCCATTGGCAGAGATAAAATGCCCCAATACCACCCCCTCACTCATCATCATATGGCACTTCTTAGTGCTTAATAAAAGCTGAGCCTGTTTACAGTGAGTTAAAACCTTCTTTAAATTTTCTAGTGCCTCATTGAAATCCCTGCCATAGGGAGTGAAATCATCCATGAAGATTTCCATGCTATCATTGGCTAATTCAGAGAATATGCCAATCACAGCTCTTTGGAACGTTGCTGGTGCATTGCATAATCCAAATGGAAGTACTCTGTAAGCAAACGTTCCCCAGGGACAGGTGAAGGTGGTTTTATCCTGATCCTCAGGAGCAATTTGTATTTGGTTGTACCCACTGAAACCGTCTAGGAAGGAGAAGAACTTCTTCCCTGACAGGGTATCAAGTACCTGGTCGATAAAGGGTAAAGGGAAATGATCCTTTTGGGTTGCTTTGTTCAATTCCCTGTAATCAACACAGACCCTCCATTTCCCATTTTTCTTGGGTACAATCACGAATGGGGAGACCCACTCACTATCTGAAATAGGGTATATAAACCCTGCTTCCAAAAGTTTCTGGATTTCCTCCTTCACTATATCCCTCAGATTGGGGTTCATGCGTCATTGGGGTTGACACACATGCCAGGAGTCACTTTTGATATAGATGTGATGAGTGCACAGATTAGAGGGGATACCCCTCATATCTGTATACTCCCAGGCAAATGCCCCCTTATGTTCCTTCAAGAGGCTGATCAGGCATTTCTATTCCTCTGAGGAGAGACTAGGATTGATATTCAAAGTCCTTCCAGGTTCTACCTCAATCGGAATGCTCTCTGAATTTTTCACAACCGGGATTATGTTTGTGCCACCCACCAAGGCTTCTTCCGTAAGGTTTTCTAGCTCTTCCTTGCCCAGAGTAGTGTTAAGAATTTGATAGAATTCTCTATTTACTGAAGTGGGTTCACTAATGAAATTGCTAATGGTATCATATTCTGTCTCATTTTTGAAAGTTAAGGCCTTCCCTATAGTTAATAATGGCTGGACATCCTCCTCCTCCTCTTCCTGTTCTATCCAAAGGGATGTGTCAGCCTCTAGACTTGGCCGAGCTGGAGGATACAGGGTGAGGTTTTTAGTATCCATACCATCACATATCGTCATAGACCCTGATCGACGGCTGATGCAAGCATCAGATGTGGCCAACCACGGTCTCCCCAGGATCAATGGGTGTCCCCCCAACTGCGATTTTGGTTGTAACACCAAAAAGTCAGCTGGGTACTCCCATGAATCTACTGATATAACAAGGTCGTCCAAGATCCCTTCGGGTCTGATGGTGGATCTGTTTGCCAATTCCAAAATAGTAGGGGTCGGTCTAAACTTGGTGAGCCCAAGCTTCTTTACAGTTTCCATGGTAATAACATTGATTGCTGCTCCCAGATCCACTAGGACGTTGGGTATCTGTGTCTGTCCTATCTGTACAGTAACAGTAGGATTACCGAGGTCATCGTACTTAGCCACAGGGGCTTTTCCTGTTATCAAGGCCGATAAGTTTCCTATGACATGAACCGTAGGAGGATCCCTGAGTTTCCTTTGTGTTCTTCTTGTACACAGCTCCCGAACTGTTCTAGCGTAAATGGGCACATCTTGAAGAGCTTGAAGGAGGGGAATTTTAACATAAAGGTTTTTGGTAGCAGTAATCTCTCGGGGTATGGTGGCTGCTTTGTCAGATGGGAAGGCTGTATCTCTTCAGGTTTATCGTTGGATGGTTCAGCCGTCCCTTCTAAGGGATGCCCAGCATCCTCAATGATGGGCCTTGATTCAAACGGATGCTGTAAGCTCTCCTCTTCTTTATGCTCAGAGGATGAAACATCCTCTGTAATCACAGGTTCTACAATTTTCCCAGATCGTAAATGAATTTCATTATAGGGTACAGGGGAAAGAGAGTAGGCTGGCATGTTGACAGTCTCCAATTGGTGGACTGCTTTATTGTTTGGGTTAGGATTAGGTTGGGCGGGCAGCTGGGGTCGGATTGGTATATTTGGGACAGAATTGTTTTGCAGCTGTAGCTGTGACTGTGGAGGTAAGTATTGAGGATATGGAGGAATTTGGGGGAATTGAGGGAATTGAGGAGAGTACAGTGCTTGTTGAGGTAGAGGTGGTTGAGGAAACTGGTTCCCAGGATGGAAATTCCTCCATCCAGGAGTCCATGACGTAGGTTGGGGTGGTGGCTGTGTCCAAGGATTCCATGAATTATAATTTTGCATTGCCGGTTGAGAGGAATTCCATTGAGTATAATTTGAAGGGAATTGTGTATTCAAATTTTGCGTATTATTCCAATTCCCCATATTATTCAAAAATGGGAGAGAGTCTGGAGACATACCTTGATTCCGAGGCTGCCATGGTTTCTTCTATGTGATAAAGTAGGCCGCTTCCACATCCGGGGTTGATGCTTGCAGAACGGCCTTGACTTGAGGAAGTGACGGACATTCCTTCATATCATGGTTCAGCTCACACAGTTGACATACGTTCACTTTGTCAAGCGGGCATTCTCTCAATGGATGATTCTTCCTACATCGGGGGCAGAACACACCCAATGTGAGATCCTCTACTGCTTGTTTTTGTTTCGCCTTCAGGACATCAATTTCAGAAGAGATGGAGCTCATCATTTCTGTTTTGAAATTTTCAAGTAGATTTCCTATCTCTGCTCGGGTAGCACCTCCGTTAGATGACTTCTGAGTTTGGTCGAAGACGTCACGTTCCAGCTTTTCTCGTTTATCCCGCTTATTATTTCTGGAAGACCCTCTGGAGTATCTTTTGCACAGCTCCACAATTTTGTCGAAAGGTTCCTTGGAGATGTCCCCCTTACCAAGCAGATTTAACATATCTAGACAATCATCCCTGATTCACCGAAGCAAGATTATTTTGAGTACATCCAATCCCATGTTCGTCTGCCTAGCTCTCTGCACATTGTACAGCAGTCTTTCCACGAAGTCTTCCAAACTTTCGTCCTCCTTCTGTACCATTTTAAATAACTCCTCTCTCTTATCCTTGGTGTTACAGTATTCCTGATATTTCTCCAGGAACACCTGCTTTATTGCATCCCAATTAGTAACGGTACCTCCCCCAAGGCTCATGAACCAGCGTAATGCATTATCCTTAAGGGTAGCAGGAAAAAGTTTTAGTTTTTGGGCATCGGTGATATAATCGTAACTGCGACAAACAATATCGAACTCGAAAAGGAATTCGTCTGGGTCTTCTGCCGCCTTCCCATGGAAACGAGGTAACACCGATGGTGAGATATTCTTCATAGGAGCTGCCCCATCTGGTTGTTGAATAGGAAATTGCAATGTAGCCACTGTTCCCTCTGGCAGGGAGCGATTCTCATGATGATAGTTTTCTCCCATCACTTCTTCCTCGTCTGCCCCGTGTCTGTTACTCATCTCTCCTTCTGTTTCCTCCTCTTCGTCTCCTCCTATGTTCTTTTCTTCGTTTTTCTCTTGTTCCTCGTTCTTTTCTTCGTTTCTCCCTTGTTCCTCGTTCTTTTCTTCATTTCTCCACTGTTCCTCGTTCTTTTCTTCATTTCTCCACTGTCCCAGGAGCCTCTGGTGGTACTGATCCCACTCTTCCTTAGTTACAGGCCTCCTGTTAATGTGATAATTCGGACCTCTACCAGCGGGTCCCGTTGTAACAGCCGTGTCTTTATCTGCAGGGATAGCTGAGGAAGTCGCAGCTGCTCGTATATTCTCCACCGTGGACCCTGATGCTAGCGCCCCAGGATCCGCAGGGTTTCTTCTGATAGAAGTTTCTTGAAGACGAGCCCTAGTGGATGAATCGGTAAGGTCGTCAATGAACGTCCTTCTGCCCAATGGTACTCCTCGACCTCGACCTGAACCACTTGCACTGTTAGTATCTTGTGGGGTTTTGGGAGTTGGAAATAGATCGTGTTTTACCCTTCTTGTATTCACGCAACCCAAATCATTTCATCAGAAAGAAAAAAGAGAAAAACTGACTAGAAAATAATTATCAAGTGCAACTACTAATAGTGTTTGATTACCCTTCCCCGGCAACGGCGCCAAAATGTCGAGCACCCTAAATGCAGATAAGTTGTTATCAACACATAGAGCTTATGAAATTCATTGTCAACCCAGGGAAGTCTTTTGTTTCAAAGGGTAAGTGCACAATATATGCTAAACACCATATCATTGTAGTGAATACTGTTCTTAACAACTATGTTCATCCTCAACTTCGTATGATCCCACCAATCTTCTAATTCTACAATTTCAACCTTATACTTCTATGCATCAATCAAAAATAAAATCAACAGTTACTGACAGCAAGAAAATCCTATTCACAGCCCAAATGAAAGGAATTGCCTATTGATCTAATCAAACTTGGAATCTGCAATGATGAATTAACTGTAATCTAGAAATTCAATTGCGACAGATCAAGCTCAGCTATTCTAAGAATTGAATTGCAGAAATAAAGATCAACACTTATAACACTCAAGAATTACAAAGGGTTCGTGGGATATCAACCTGAAACCATGAGATGAACAGAGTTTTGTACAGCTATTGAATAAATTGCATAGAGACTATCTACCCAGTCGACTGTTACGCTGTGACAGTTATCAATCTTAAGAAATGCAATACTGTAAATAACACATACTACTGCTGCACACACAGAGAATATGATTAACAAACAACACACAACCACAATTTAAAAGGTCGTACCTTAACTCAGCAATCTCTGCGGAAGGCGGGCCCAGCCTTCACACAGAGACGCTGGATGAACAATGTACAGCTCCCTTAAACCAGCAGTAACTCTTTGTATTAAAAAGGAAGAATTATTACAGTTTGCTCCCGCTGTTAATACACCAAAATGAATTCAGTATTTTCCAACCCCCTGGGTCGAGACATCTTTCTGCATTTATACCTACAAGTGATAACATCCCATCCTATTACAAAGGGCAGCCATGAAGATCTATGATCTTCAGGCGCCCTGAATAACATTGTTTGTTACAAGACGTGGCATGATACAATTATAGAAAGTGCGAGAAGACTGTTGACTGGCCCAAAAGTGGCGATCTTCTCAGATCGCCATAATATTCGAGCAGCTATACTGGAGATCCCTCGATCCTAGCACATTCTATTATGGCTACTCTGACCGGCTCTTGTCTGGAATGTCACGTGCCTCAATCGATGATGGACGGGTTGAGGATCCTTTTTGTTTCACGACCATCCCTCGTCCTGAGACTTGTTCAGCTCCATTCCCCTGTATTCTGCTCATCTCACATTATCTTCATAGATCACACATATTAGCACAATTTTGAGAGATAATTAGCCTTAATTGTCACAAGAATAAGCATTAACTAAGGTAAAATAATAATCAGTCTTACCTTGACAAATTAAGGAATAAAGTGAAGAAAGTCAGTCTGATTGGCATGCTAAGCAGTGTAAAACAAGGGAAGAAAGGTGATTAAAGATGGTTTAAAAGGGACCAAATTTGGACTCAACAACCCATAGAGGAAGTATTGGTGCTGGTGCAATTGGAGGAACATGAGCAGGCAGAGGTGGATTTTCATCCTCACTGTCATCATCATAAACTGGAGTTGGAAAGCTGTCAAGGAAGTTGGAAGAAGAAGAAGAAGAAGAAGGCACAATCGCCGAATCAAGCTCGCAGGCCAAAGATGGCACACCTGCCAAGTTAGGCTCCCAGGCCAAGATATTTTCATCAAATTTAACATCTCTTCTAATGATTATATGATGTGAATGTGGCTGAAGAAGTCTATAACCTTTTACATCTTCAGAATATCCAACAAATATGCACTTTTCACTTTTAGGCTGCAATGCTTTCCATTTTTCATCCAGAATGTGAGCCCATGCTTCACAACCAAACACATGAAAGTGACTTACATCTGGTTTAATTTTACTCCATGCTTCTTTCAGTGTTATACCTTGTAAAACTTTAGTGGGTGTGCAATTAACTATGTAATTTGCACAATTTATGGCCTCAGCCCAATATTGAAGACTTAGTCTCTTAGATTGGATCATACAATTAGCCATTTCTTTTAAAGTGCGGTTCTTCTGTTCAGCTACACCATTTTTCCGTGGTGTATATGGAACAATGTGCTGTTGTTGGATTCCTTGTTCAGTGCAAAAAGTAGTGAACTTGTTGTTAACATATTCTCCTCCATTGTCAGATCTTAACTTAATAATTTGATGACCAGATTGTTTTTCAACAAGGGCCTTGTAGGCCAAGAACATGTTAAATACTTAGCTCTTAAGTTTTAAGAAGTAAACCCAAGTGCATTTGGAGTAGTCATCAATGAAAGTTAAGAAATATTTGAAACTATAAAAGGAAGCAGATGGAAGAGGGCCACACAAGTCACTATGCACAAGCTTCAAGGGAACCGAGGTGTGCCAAGAGGCACGTTTGTCAAAACAGTCCCGATGATGTTTTCCGAGTACACAATCGGAACAAACACCATCCTTGCAAGATACCAGCGGAAGACTAGTCACCATATTGTCTTTACATAGTTGTTGCAATGAGCGATAATTTAAGTGACCAAATCTCTCATGCCAAAGTTTGCTCAAGTTATCACTATGAGCAACAAAAATTGAAGGAAAAGATGATGACTCAAAGTTGTTAAATTTGTACACCCTGGTAATATCATCAACAGTTCCAGTAGCAAGGACATTTTGAGGATTTTTAAAATCCTTGATTACAACTTGGTGAGGTGTAAACGTCATAGTTCTACCTTCACCTGAATGAGTAATTTGATAGACTGATAACAAATTGTAGGAAATTTTTGGAACACATAGTACATCACTGAAATGACCATTTTCTACTGGAACTGTTCTATATTTTACAACACTTAGAGATCTATCATCACCAACAAATATTTGTTTGTTGTTACATTCATGCATAGTAGAAAAGATGGCTTTATCTTTAGCCATATGATAACATGATCCAGAATCAATGAGCCATTCATTTGAAGTAGAAGAATAAGATGCAGTATAAGAGTAACCATAAGCACAAAGTGCATGTCCATGAGAGTTATATTATGAATATGAATCTAGGCTGATGTGGTGCTTCTTCATTGCTACTTCTAAGGCTGCCATTTTCTTAAAACACTTAGATTCATCATGATTATATTTCCCACAAAAATTGCAATGATGCTCAGTCTTCTTTCCTTTTTGCTTGGATCCTTTATCATTTTTTAAAGGAGGAGCTAACTGAGAGGGTTTAGGACCCTTGTTGTTTTTCTAATTATTGCGAAAATTCTGTTTCTTGGGAGGCTTGGACTTTTCTTTCTGTTGGGACAATAAGGCTTTCCCAGATGTATCTGCATTGTTAATTTTTCCAAGATGAATGAGCTTATCTTGCTCTCTAATTAAGGAATCACAAAAGGATTCAAGGCTAGGCTCTTGATAGCTAGGTGCAATCAAAGATTCTTTCATGGAGTAGAATGTAGATACAAAAACAAAATATGCAGGTCCAAGTTTGAAAAGAATATGATAAATACATTGTTTGTCTTCTTTCTTAATCTTGCATTCTGCACATAATAGTCTAAGAGTTTTATACTTAGATAAATAGTCTTGAATGCAAGAAAAAGCATTTGGATTCAAGGAAAGCAACTCATTCTCAAGTTGATGACCCCGAATTTCATTGTGTTTACCAAACATAGATTCTAACTTTTCCCAAGCTTTATCAGGTTCATCAATGCCAGATATGTGGAATCGCAAATCAGTAGAGATTGACATCCCAATAAATCCACGAGCTTCATCACATCTATTTGCCCATTTAATTTTTTTATCATCATCAGTGGGTTCTGTTTCTTTCCCTGAGGTTATCCTGAAAAGTCCCCTACTTCGCAGAACATCCTCCATATGAGATTTCCATGAGAAATAGTTAGAACTTGTAAGTATAATATCACAAGGGGCGGCCATATTGTAAAATAATGGCTGAAAGAATAGAAACTAACTGTTTGGATGCAAAGAGCTCGAAAAATAATGCGGTTTAAAAAAAAACGGCACTTAAAACGGATTCTGGATGATGAAGTTATGCTTGATCAAAGAAAATGTTGAAGATGTCCCCAATAGTGACGTGGCAGATATTAACTTGACCAACTAAAAAAAAGAAGCCCCCTTTTCCCAAGATCAACCTTTGACAATCACTTTTACAATAAAGTTGCTTTGAAGTGAATCACTTTTATAGAATAAGTGATGTTCACTTTTACAATAATGTGACTTTTAAATAGTGCGGCAATAAATTAAAAGACTTAAGTGAATCACTTTTATTTTATTTTACTAATGTGAGATGCACTTTTACAACTTGAAAATAGAAATTGCATGCACTAAAAAGTAGCTTGATAAGACTTGAACTCAAGACTTATCAGGGTATAAAACAACTTTGGACCAAGTGAGCTAAGTTTAAAAGGTACATAAAACTATGGAAAGAGGAATGAGGTTTTTTTTTACTCTTCTCTCTCGTTTTCCGTGCTTGCTTTCTTTTTCTGCAAATTACAAAAAAAAAACGAAAACAAAAACAAAAAAAACTTTCCCACACAATGGGGTTAGATCTTGGTTAGCTTACCCGAAAAGTCTACGTTTCCAAGTTTTCTCGCTGTTTTTGATTTGCCGTGATCGCACAAGGTGCACGGCAAAGAGCATACGTAGCCGAGAAGACAAGAAAAAAATCTTTCCCTTATTGTTTCTGATTCGCCGCGATCGCGCAAGGTGCACGGCAAAGAACATACGCAATCAGGGAAAACAACAGTCCAAGACTAAAACAAAAAGATCTAATAATAAACTGATAAAATATGAGAGATTTAAAAAAAACAAATCCGTCACTGTAACATTATACCTTCAGATTTGCCGAAATGGGTGTTTCTGGAGCAAACGGAGACGGTTTTCGGTGAAATGAAAACTATTTCCAAATAGAAACGATGCTCCGGACGCAATGGAATAATGCCCAGAGGCCACAAATGCACACAAAATCCAGAACCAGAAACCCTTTCAAAGTTTCGGCAACACCAGTTCCAGATCTTGATCAAAACCGAAAGCGGCTCTTCATAAAAGCTCTGATACCATGTTTGGGTATACATGGTACTCCCAAAATACCGAACACCTTCAGATACTGCTTCACAAAAATAGATCACAGATCAACACATCGATGTTTGTCATGTGGTTAAAACCCTCGAGAGGGAAACAGTCCATGGCCCCAGCCAAATAGCTACTTGGAGCAATTTATTATGCAAAAGAAAGAAAGTTACATGAGCTTCTCATAATCGATTAACTAGCCAAGGACCCTCTATGCTCTTTAAATAGAGATCATAGACCAATCGGGTGTTAAGCCACGAATCAATGGTAGGTATGATCTAAGAGAAGTTGAACCGTCGGATCACTCTATGTCTAGAACATATCGTGATCGTTGGATTAGAATATTTACAAATGCATACTAATGCATACTAAAGAAACACACTTTTACCTAACGGATATACTACACAAATTGATCTTAACTAACTCCTGAGTGTCTAAATATCCTAACAATTGCCCCTTACATTTACGTACCTTCATAAAAGGCATTCTCTATTTTTCTCTATTTTTTGAATAAAATATAATTCTTTGCGTGTATGAAAATTTCCCTCCATAATTTGCACTCATGGTTTTATATATAGCTTGGATTTTCCAACTTTTATTACACCTTGTCCAGTTTTACTTAGTTTTACTTATATTAAGGGATAGTAAATTATGTCATATTACCACGCATACCTGCCATGATGTATATCACTTCTATGAATTCCAACTTTCTCTTTTTGTTAGGATATTTAGACACTTAGGAGTTAGTTAAGATCAACGTGTGTAATATATCCGTTAGGTAAAAGTGTGTTTATTTAGTATGCATTAGTATGTATTTGTAAAAATTCTAATCCAACGGTTACGATATGTTCTAGACATAGAGTAATCCGACGGTTCAACTTCTCTTAGATCATACCTACCATTGATCCATGGCTTAACACCCGATTGGTCTATGATCTCTATTTAAAGAGCATAGCGGGTCCTTGGCTAGTTGATCGATTATGAGAAGCTCATGTAACTTTCTTTCTTTTGCATAATAAATTGCTCCAAGTAGCTATTTGGATGGGGCCGTGGACTGTTTTCCTCTCAAGAGTTTTAACCACGTGACAAATATCGGTGTGTTGATCTGTGATCTATTTGTGTGAAGCGGTTGCTGAAGGTGTTCGATCTTTTGGGAGTACCCTGTGTACCCGGACACTTTTAACTCCAACATTTTATTACAATCGTTGATACACAAGAAAAATAAAAATTGAGAGTTGTTCCACAAGAATCCATGCAAAGGGAGGCGTGTATCTGTTTTCCATGTTAATGAGTTGTTCTAGTTTTAATTGATGGTCATTTAAAAACAAATATATAGCCATTGAATAAGATAATAAATTTCCCGCCATTAAAAAAAAACATACATACCCACTGGATAAGATAAACAAAACCTTTAAAGCTTTTATTTATTCAAAAAGCATTCAATAATCAATTATTCCAAAGATAAGAATTAGAAAATATGACAGAAGTGATTATTTCAGAACACTTGACAGTTGTACTAACTTGTCATACACTAATAAATAATATAAAAATTTTAGCTAGATCTTTTGAATTTCAAGCTTATTCAAGCACCAATTGCTAGCTACATACTAATAAAATGATATCGTTAAAAGAACAAAAAAACCATATAACACATAAATCAATAATTCATAATTGCATGCTACAGAGGTAAGTTTGGAATGATCATTAAATCAATAATGCATAATTGCAAGCTACAGAGGTAAGTTTGGAATGATCATTAAATTTATTGATACAAATAAGTTATAAGCATTTTGTTTTGTATTCGTTGTATTATATATGAGAATAAAATAAATCTTAATCGAATTATAAAACGGATACCATATGTTGTTGCATATATTTGTTTTAATAAAAAATTTATAGTCAAATTTACATTTCTCCACTTTGAATTTAAATTTCAATTTGGTATAAACAAAATTCCTTTTCTCATTTCCAATGGCTACTAGTTAAGGCCATCATTATTGGTAGATCCCAACTTAAAATGCTGGTACTTGATGCAGGCAATCCCAAAAGGTGATCCACCTAGGTGACAAAAGAAAAAGTTAGATGGTCAGCAAGATTGGTAGCTCAAAGCTTACCAAAGAAGGCTTTGAATCCAAAGCTTTCATTTTTACATTACTTAGTGGGCACCAAAGATATGGCTCTAACAAGTAAAGATATGCATCTACAAGGTATAAGTAACCCTACTCTGGTGAATACAAATAGGATCACCTTTGCAATCCTCACAGAGTTTTTATTATTTAAAAAAAAATTTATAAAATTTTTAAATGACTAGACAAAAGAGAAATTTAATTATATTTTCTTAAATTAGACATGGAAAAATTCAATAATACACTAGAAGGAAATATTGAATTTAATCAACTAATCGATAATGAAGCAGTCATTTCTAGTTGCATCTATCAGAAACACAGAGGCAGGAATGGAGGCAAGCTTCCTTCCACCGATGCTTATGCCCACTAGTTCAACATGGTAGAACGTGTCAAGCTTCAGGTTGTTCAAAAGAAGTGTAAAAGCAACAACAAATTTAGGTATTGAAGTTGCATCGAATATTAGGGAACTAGTCGTTCCAGACAAGCCGCTTGTAGACTAAACAATAAGAAAATTGTTTGTAGAATTGAGTTTTTTTTACTTCAAAAAAAATTCTAAAAATATCCCCACTTGTTTTTTATTTAAATATCAAGAGATTTTTACTCATAGGTTAAGTATCATTTTCACGAGCCATTAAAAAATGAAATATGTTAGAATTTCTTGCAATATTGTCACTCTTTTTTCCTTTCGAAGTGCCACTTGTCTACTCAGATGGCAAGGTAGAGAAATAATAATCTGTTGTATAATTATGACTTAGAATGATTGCAGGTCTGCAATCTTCCTACCATATAAACATTAAATACGGTCTATATACCAATATATTACATGTTTAGAGTGTAGGCCTCATCTTATATGGACTGACTACTGTTTGGTTCTTAATGACAACCATTATCGAATTTCTTTCACCCTTTTAAAGAATAAATTCCAATTTTATATTCTGTTCAATATTGTTGAACAAGGTGGTTGAAATTGACTAAATACCTTTATGATCTTGTGATTACTCTCAAATACTTTTGTTTGATCAAAGGAAAAATGAACTAAACATCTTGCTGAAAGAAAACAAAAAACAAATAGGGGTTGTGACTAAACATTTCTTTATTAAACAATGCATAAATAAATTCTTATTTATTCCTTAAAAATATGCATAGATAGTTTGAATATTTGAATATCTGATTTAAATCCTTCAAATAATTTAAAGGGGAAAATAATAAAACAAAAAAGGAAATCGTTTGTAAACTAAACAAAAGTTTCTTAAACTTTATATAAAAGAATAACCATAGAAACATCAAGGATGAGCAGCTGATCTTGAAGGTAGAAAAACTAAAACAATATAACATAAGTTCCAAGTAAGATGAGTGTAATGATAAAGAAGAGGCATGCCTGAAGAAGAATTTTGAGCCATTCTAAAGGAGCCACAGCAGAATGAGACCTGTGAGCACAAAACCGATCGCATTTACAACATGATTAATTAGATGATAAGGAAATGAAATAAAAAGGAATAAGAGAATGAAAATGACAGTGCTTATACTCCTCTGTCAATACCGCCAACAATGAGAGACTTGCAGAACTTGAGAATGGTTTGGCCTTTGGAGCATTCACTTCTGCACTGGTAAGCTTTGCCTCCTTGACAAGATTCACAAGAGTATTAATGACAACAACTTCTTTTCCATCCAAATACCGAGGTCGAAATAAACTGTCATCTTTGCTCTTCACAACTGATGTTTCTATCTGATGATGAACCATTGAAAATCCTCCCACTTCTACAATCCCCTGGGTGGCGGGGCTCGAACCGATGAAGCTGCTCTTGATACTTTGAGAGACAAAATTCCCATTGGAAACAGACAATCAACTCGGACTCATGAATTATTTTCCTTAAACAAGAGAAATTCGTCCAAATCATGGATCATTTGTCCCAGAAATAGGAGAATTTTGCATACACGAGATCGCCTGTAACTGGAAATGTTTTGATAACGTCTTTATATCCTACTAAATAGGAGAGAGTATATTTTCTCTATATCCTGAACATGAGAGAGGGTTCCCACTACAACAAAATACCCTTTTGGGGGCGGTTTTGCTAATCCCTCCTCCCCCCCTCCCCCATCCCCCAAAGTTTTTTTAGGTCTTTGGGGGCGGTTCTTAATAACCCCCCTCAAAAGTCCCGAAAATTCGACTTTTGGGGGCGGTTTTAAACAACCCCCCCAAACAGTGCAATTCTCAGGACTTTTCCAAAAAGTCCAATTTTCAATATTTTGGGGGGCGGTTTCTTAAACAACCCGCTCCCTCCTCCCCCTCCTCCTCCCCTTCCCTCCCAAATGTCCAATTCTCAATACTTTTGGAGGCGATTTTTAACCCCCCTTGAAAAAAAAGTCTAATTCTGAGGACTTTTGGGGGCAATTTTAGAAAGTCTCCCCCTAAAGGTGGCATGTGGAAGTTTTTCTAACCCCTCCCCCAAAGTATTTTAAGGTATTTTTGGGTGGTCCTTAAAATCCCCCCCATAGAAATCAAAATTTTAGGAATTTTAAGGGGGGGCGGTTTAGAAAGACCCCCCCTAAAGGTGGCTTGAGGTAGTTTTAGTAAACCCCCCCAAAAGGTTTTTAAGGTATTTGGAGGAGGTCCTTAAAAACCCCCCTCAAAAGTCTAATTCTCAGGACTTTTGTGGGGGAGGGGTTTAGAAAGACACCCCCTAAAGGTGGATTACGGTGGTTTTGCTAACACCTCGTCCCAAAATTATTTTAAGGTATTTGAGGGGCAGTCCTTAAACCCCAACATCCAAAGTCTAATTCTCGGGACTTTTTGGGGGGGTTTTAGAAAGACTCCCCCTAAAGGTGTCTTGCTGCGGTTTTGCTAACCCGCCCCTCAAAAGTTTTTTTTCGGTATTTGGCGGCGGTCCTTAAAACCCCCCCTCAAAAATCCTGAGAATTTGACTTTTGGGGGTTTTTTTTAAAGCCTCTCCCCCAAAAAAGGACTTTTGTGGGGGGGGTTGGAAAGACCCTCCCAAAACTCGCACGATTTATAGTTTGCCTCAGCGTTGCGAAATTCTGTAAGGCCCTCCACATTGAACGACAAAGATTAAAAATAGGAGAATATATCAGATCGTAAAGGATTTCACGATGGGAACATGCATGCATGATAGCAAAGATGCGTATGAGGAAATCTGGTAGGAGCCGCACTAGTGAACGATCCAGATTTGTCTTAGACTCAGATCTATGGATGAAATGTTTTTCGTAATGTAAAGATGTGAGGGCGAGAAAGAATATAGAGCTTGTGAAAGAAGGGTAAAGGGATAACTAGATGAACGATCCATATCTGATAGTGTAAGGATATACGGCCTCAAACCTATTCACAAATAGAAGATTCCCACTCTGAATGCGCATTTCAAATCGTGGAATCAGTAAGGAAACAAGAAATTGACGGTTAAAAAGGATCCTTGATGAGATCGATGGTTGAGATATAATTTTAGAATGCAAGCTGCATAGAAGTTAAGGGAAACAACAAAATTGAGGGAGAATAATGAAATCTAAATATCACAAAAGATCAATGGTGCAAAATAGACCAGGCATAAATGGAAGGCTGAGAAAAGTTTTGGTCACCAAAGATGCAAGAGAAAAGTTTATGTTATAATTTGTTTCTCTTTTCGAACATTTTTTTCATTATATATGACATTTGTAAGTTTGAAACGATAATCCATTAGAGGAAATTTCAACTCAAAATGGGCCTCCTAAAATGAACTAATAAAATAATAGTTAAAATAATAAAATAATATTTATTAATTTTGGAGGAAGAAAAGAAAAAAACTACTTTTTTGTTTGTATTTTTGACATATCTCCCTGTGTTTTTACTCAAATTTCGATCGGGAGAACTCGTTGGATGCGGAATTAAATTCCGCATCCAACGAGTACCCACTCGGCATACTTTTGATGGACCCCGCTACCCCAAAAACAAGAAATACTTGAAAAAATCGAATGATGACATCATCATTTCATTTTTTCAGCTATTTCTTTATTTTGGGGTAGCGGGGTCTGTCAAAAGTATGCCGAGTGGGTACTCGTTGGATGTAGAATTTAATTCCACATCCAACAAGCTCTCCTGATCGAAATTTGAGTAAAAACACAGGGAGATATGTCAAAAATACAAACAAAAAAAGTAGTTTTTTTTATGATACCTATCCCCAAATTTATATTAAAAAAGTGTTTAAGACCTATACGGTATTTAAAATTTACAGCAATTTCATTGGCTAACACATGATGACATGGAATTTGAATCAAAGTTAAAAGGCCCATTTTGAGTTGAAATTTCCTCTAATGTATATTTCCTAGCATGTGGGTTATTGTGAAGATGCTTCTATACTGTCTTCAAACTATCCGAAAAACCTCTTATTATAGAAGTTCTAGATACGGTTGGATGCACCATACAACTTTGTAGAGATCCACACTCTTAGAATATTTTGATCATCATCCTATGAGTTGTGGCGGGCATTTTCAAAACGCGAAAAGTGAAAGAAAAAAAAATTATCCTTAGCCTCACAGTCCCCGACACACTTTAATGTTCCATGAAGACAAATGGCACAACAAATGCCATGTTTTGATTCTAGACAATGGCCTCACTCTAAGAAACACATACTAATGTTCACATGCAGAGAGATAAATGGTGTGGCAACTGGCATGAGGCAATTCAAGACAATGAAGAATGAAACAATTAAGCTTGCACGGACATTACCTACTCTCTTGTAGTTGGCATGCATTTTTCATTTTCTTCTATTCAGTTGGTTTAGTTGGTTGGTTTCCTTTTACCTATAGAGGAACATGATTTGGCTGGTTGTTATTCACATACAAACTCCGCAATGCCAACAATTTGAATCCCTGAAGTGTCTGCAATATGAAATACGGCATAGAAAATCCCGAAAACACAAAATGAAGGTGGGTGTGCAAACTGCTAAACAGAACAATGGCGAAAGCGGGTAGGTAGGACATTTGCAGATCTGTGAGGGATGCCATGGCTGCAGAAGATGGAGAAGAGGGGAAGCAAGTGAAGTAGAGAGCATCACATATGGGAAACATGTTCAAGAGGAGGATATCGAATATAAAAACTAAGGGGTATGTTGTCTTTCCTTATTTCAAATTTTACGGATTATTTTTATACGATGGCCGAAAATGGAATTGAAAATTGTTGGATGAAATAAGTGTTTAAGCACTTGAGTGGTATTCTTGCAATTTAGTTAATCAACATACATGGAATCATCAACAATATATATATATATACATATATATAACAAAGGTTCTTGGGAATAGCTCGTGAGTCCTTGAGCTAGAGAATCCCAAAGCCACTGGCAGAACAAACCTACAAACTACCGAGACGCTTATGCCCGACATCTCCTAATTGATTACATTTTTGTATATGTTATGCAGTATTTATAGTGCCTTACTACAATATTTAACCCAACTCCATCTATCTCGTTATTTATATTCGAGTATCTAAAAGGCACCCAGAACCCCATATGTATCTACAAAGCACGAGCACACACCAAGCCAAGGGAAGGAACACAAGCAAGAAAGATAAAAGAAAGATCCCTATTTAAACCCATATTTTTAAAACATCTTGATCATGAAGCCTATTGATCTTTTAAGTTTAGTATTTTTATGCCGATTTACAGGAAATATACACACAGCTTTGCTATGAATCCTATTCTTTCTCCATTAGAGTGGTGATCGACATAACTATAAAATTGTCCCTTAGCAGAATTAGGAATGAATCCCCTAAGTAATGTTACCAGAGAACGACTGCACTCTTTTCTTGGTTCTGGGTAGAGGGATCTTTTTAATCGTGTTCACCCGCTTTGTGTAAGTCTATAATCACCCATAGAGTAAGGGGAGGGGAAATCGATTTCACCATTTGTCATCAAAGATTGCGGAGGACACTCCATCTAGAACCTAGGGATCCCATCCACGCCCCACGTATTAAATTTTTTTCAACCTTTTGAATGGGCATACTGAGACATGATTTGAATTGTGATTTCTCCAAAGGACACAATTCTGGACCGCTAACCTCCTCTTCACGTAATATTACCAGAGAAGGACTATACTCTTTTCTCAGTTCTTGGAAGAGGGATCTGTTTAATTGTGTTCACCCACTCCGTGTAAGTCTATAATCACCCATAGAGTAAGGGGGGCGAAAAGTGATTTTACCATTTGTGATCAAACATTGCAGAGGACACTCCATCTAGCACCAGGGATCCCGTCCACGTCCCGCATATTAAAAGTTGTTTAACCTTTCAAACGAGCACGTGGAGACAAGATTTGAATTGTGATTTCTCCAAAGGACACAATTATGGACCGCTAACCTCCTCTTCACTTAATATTACCAGAGAAAAACTGCACTCTTTTCTCGGTTCCTGGTAGAGGGATATGTTTCAATTATGGACCGCTAACCTCCTCTTCACTTAATATTACCAGAGAAAAACTGCACTCTTTTCTCGGTTCCTGGTAGAGGGATATGTTTATTTGTGTTCACCTACTCTGTGTAAGTCTATAATCACCCATAAAGTAAGGGGAGAAGAAAGCAATTTTACCATTTGTCATCAAAGATTGTGGGGACACTCCATCTAGCACCCAGGGATCCTGTCCACGTCCTGCATATTAAAAATGAAGCTGCTTCCTTTTGTAGGAAAAAAAGCGAATACCTTGCTTCTCTATGTGACTAATATCATAGTATTTGTATAGAATTTATAGGAATAGTAAGTTTGACAAAATCTTTCAAAGCATTGAACAAAATTAAGCAACATTTGAGTGAATGTAAATTAATTTGAAAATTTGGAGTAAATGTATATTAATTTGCTTATATATATATTATGTTTTGTCTCTAACTTATGCTTAAATAAATGAGTTTGTTGGCTCTATCTTGCGACAAGAAAAATGAGTGATTTGCTGAGCCGTTAAAAGGATCTTTGATAAGATTAGGGTCGAAAATAATGGATAATTGACATTTTACTTAAATGAACCTTATTTCTTTGAATCCCCAGGGAAATGTGAAGCACTTGCTTCAACGTATGCCAAATTTCACAGCATTTGGCAGAAATACCAGCTACAGTAAATTTGATGAAATATTTAGAAAAAGAGACCAAATTAAGCAAATTTTGGGTGATAATGTATATTAATGCTTCAAACGTCTTGTGTTTCGTTCTAACATAGGATAAGAAAAATGAGTGGTTACCTGCCATTAATTACCAGGCGCTCTTTTTAAAAATAGAGACAAAAAATGAGGATGATATGGAAGTGTTGACGGGCGTAGATGACTATGCACGCAACGGGGGAGACAACCCAGACCGGGATCCTTAAAATAGGCTCCAAGCTGTTTGGGATGGTTGTTCCCGACAGGTTTAAAGGCTCTGTTAGCCTAAACGTCTAACTATATAAAAATCTAAGAGATAAATCTAACACTACTGATTATTTATCAGATATGTATCTATGTCTGTACAAATTAATAAATGTTATTAATTACAGAATTAATCAACTAAGTTAAACCAGTTTATAAAGATAGAAAATTAAATAACTATTAACAAGCTTGAGTAATAACAAAGATACATTATATACATCTGTACATAAATAAAAAATGAAAAGAATAATCTGCATATGACATGAGTATAAACATCTGTTTCAAATAGATTCTTTAACAATATAATTAACATAAAAGAAAAACATATTATCCTAACCTACGTACTATCCTGATCAGGAGCAATGCGAAATTTAAACTGAAATCAGATCTGCTAACAGGACTATCAATAATCTTGAAGATCTTCGAAATAAATTTAGAAATAACCAAAATCATACAATAGACTTGTAAACCATGTACATAACGATGTCAGTAATCAATTTACAACATGGCACTCATTAACAGATCGATAATCAACATAAGTCAATAGCCAAAACATAATATATTTTCACAATTTCATAAAAGAGATTATGACAAACATGCATAATATAGAAAAACAGTAACAAGACCAGGGATAGCATACACATGTGCTAAGTATAAAACTGTAAACATATATATAAGTTATCACCAGTTTAAAGATTGTATCTGCTGACAGGAAACTGTCTTGAGTTACAAAAGATCAAACCGCAGTCTTGTTGTCTCCTTTCCCCAAACTATCGACCGCCTATCCCACATGCTATCTCCCCTTAAATACATGTAATCTTCAAAGATAAACAGTCCTAAAAACTAGAGATAGCAAAATCGAAACCTCTAACCAACTTCTCTTAAAAAATGACAAGTAAAACATGTCATTTTTCCATATACGTGAAAATGCCTAGAAATGGTAAAGATTCGATCCATAAAAATCGAAGACTTCAACGATGAAACAACACCTGGAAGGCCTGATAATCGATTTGTTCTGATCATGTGGGGAATCATCCAAAAACAAACAACCATCAAAATCTGAGCAAGAACAGCAACCATATCGCCTGCAATACACCAGATAAAAATAATAAAATTAGCACACATATAGAAATCGAAATGACAAAAACTATATAATAAACAAAAATAAAATAAACCAATACCTGTACAGAATAACTTCAAAATTGGAAACCGATAGCAAATACACCCCAAAAACATTACAAATTTACAAGCGCGTTGAAGGCTTGGATGTTCACACCACTCGACTGACTCGACGATTGACCCCTAAACTGCATAACCGCAACCTAAGCATTAAGCTCCCGTACCTTTTCTTCGTTCTTATCATTCTCACTCTGTAATTTAAGAACCCTTCTAATCAGCTTGTTCTTATGATTTTTTAGACGCAAGAGATGCTTATCACTTGAGTCTATTTTCTCCTTCAACTTAAGATTATCGACCTCCATCAAATCGCGATTAGCTACTACTTCATTCACCCTTTCTTCCATCCTGCGTATTTTGTCTAAGAGACAATTCACAAACAATGGGTGCATCATATCCCCAACTTCATGAAAAACATGCGAGCTTGTCTCTACAGACTTCTCTTTAGATGGAAGATCAATAACAGGATCCTCCTGAATGTCTTTATCAAACATAGGAATATTCTCATCAACAAGGTTCAAAACGAACTCAGGCTGAACATTATTATCATTAACAGGCAGTGGAAGATCTGCTTCTTCATCATCTATGACAATAGTCTCAACCTGAACACTATCAGTCGCGGGGGTTTTGACAGTATTACCTTTTTCCATGCTCCGAGTAAATCTACCCACCAACTTGGCTTTCGGTCTATCTCTTCCACGGTCAATATTGTTTTGTGGCGTTATCGGTGACAGAGATGAAAATCTCCTCATGTGTTTAGAAGCCAGAGGAGTATTAGCGCTTCTCACTGGAGAAGACACAGGATCATTGCAAGGTTCAGGATTCATACGGCCGGTGTTTGACAGATGTTTATGTAAAGAAGAGACCGAAACTGGACTCGGCTCTTTATGCTTGTTGCATTCCTTAGGGTTTTCAAACTGACAATGGAAAAAAGGTGAAAAGCCATTGGACTCGACGAACTCATCCCAGGACTGGTTTGACTTCGACAGATCCTTATCAATTAACATGCGGACTAAGCCATGGTGAAAGAGACTATGACTAACATGCTTAGGACCTTTTTTAATTGCGGCAGACATCTTAAACAGACTTTGCAACAAATAATAAGGTAAGTTCAGTGGGAAACCTATAAATGCAGACATCAGCCTGAGATGGTAGACGTACGCTGAAGACAAGTGACCTTCACAAGTCAGGTATCTGTGAATTAGATCTAGAACAGAACGCCATTCCTTTTTGAAGTATTTGTGAGCTACTCCACTGCGGAATGATACTTCTTGACCAGGGTTCTTTAGTAGTTTCCGCCACTCAGTAATGTCCATCCTTTTATATTTAAACCATCTCTCGCCGGTCAGTGAAAGACCAGTGGAAAGCGCCACTGATCGCTCGTCTACCCGAAAACAGAGATCACCCACTTCTGCCTGAAAATCAACCAACGATACAGCAAAAACCCTTGTGACTTCGGGGTTCGAATCCAAGAATTTCCTTATAAAGGGCATCCACCCAATAGCCTCAACCTTTGCTAACAGCTCCGGGTTCGAATCCAGTAATTTCATTTCGTAAGGCTCGACCCTCACCACCGGCGCCATGACACAGAACAAATACCACAACTCGACACAAGACAGCCAATTAGAGAACGAGCACTCTGAGTAAAGACTGAGCAAGAACAAGTAATGAAACTTAACCTTGTGATAAGCAAAATAAGCCATGAACAAACGTAGACTACACCCCTACAAGTTCAGCACAAATGAAGACATTATCGCTCAGAGAGGTAATCGATTAATGAGGAATGACGGTCGAAGACTCCAGATAACTCATGTTATCATTATTTATCTGGCATTAATGATATGAAGCCCTTCGTTGTACACGAAACAGGTGTTCCATTGACAGGTAGCCACGATGGAGGGAAAGTACTGGGACTTAAATGTGATGGACAGGGTTCAGTACCAGTGTAATGATACCATATCGACTTCGCAACAGGTGGATCAGAACGGGAGGCGACGGCATAAATTGATCTGACGATAAACCATAATACATATCACCCTTACCGTAGATTCGACTTACCCTTCAAAGGTGGCAGACAATACAACATAATACAAACCATCAAGTCGAAACTAGACTTTGGAATATAAACCATATAAAAGTCAACATAAACAGTTAATATCAACAATGGTTTGTAAGCTTAGGATATGGCACGTAAGACATATGTCCTTGGACACTCTAGGCTTTATCAGAGTTATAAAGACCCGACCATTCAAAACCATTAATCAACTTACAAATGAAATCCATAATAATGTAACAAACCATACCAAGATCAACTATTCCAATATTGTGGCCTTATAAAAAATTATAGTAACAAAATCAAACAATAAAATCAATTTATAATGTTTTGGATAAGATGCAAGACTAGGATGGCGATAACAGGTATGGGAATCATTAATACTCATCCTTTGATTTTTTAAGTATAAATCCACCCAAAATAATAACTTCATAGTAGTGATTTCGTTAATCTAATACAGTTCACAAAGGTTGTTTAAAAATATGGAATCTCACTGAATCAATAGCTCAAGGAAAACCACCCTTTCAGTAGCTGGTAATTCATTAGATTTGTCCCTTTAAAATTTGAACATTTCATCAAAACAAAATGGGATTTTGTTTGATGAAATATGTTTTTTAAAGGCTGTTGAGCAGGGGCACAACAGGAAGCTAAAAAGATACGAACTTTCAACATTCTACAAAAACTTATTTTGCACACTCTTGAAACAGAATAACACGACAATAAAAACTACTTCTCCCAGTTTAAAATAAAGTTCCAGTGTCCACCATTAAACCAAATGGGCACACATTTCGGCAAAATAATAAATGTATCCGTTCAAAACAAAAGAAATGCTAAAAAATTAGTTCAATGCAATAGTATCTAACCTTGGCTTTTCTTCCCAATTGCAGAGAACAAACCAGGTCCCTTCAGTGTTGTTGCGAGTACACAAGGGACCACAAAAAAAAACATTTTTGTTGTTGGAGACCAATTCCTGCAACATTGAATGGAATGCATTAGAAAGAATATCGAATAAGAAAGGTGAAACCAAAACCACAAGGAACTATACACGAAGGAAAATGATAAACATTACCAAGCAAAGAGAAATTCAACAAGCACCAACGTTCGTAGGCATAAGATCCAAACACATAAATCCTCGCACAAGACAAAAGAAGAAACTGATACTGAAATGGTAGATGGCAATAGTGCAACTGAGCAGGACAACAAGCTGCACAGATAACACTATCTCGGATCAACAACCAACTTGCAAGAGAATAAGACTGAACGAATCCTAAAATGAATAGGGGAACAATGAAGAAAGAACGTTGTTGAATACTCAAGAAGAAGGCAAGGTTTCTGACTAGAAACGACCTCCAAAAACTCCAGAACATAGAAGAATTAAATGCATGTAACCACTCATCATAAAGGCGAGTAAACACCATGACCTCAAAAATATGTTGATCTGATCTCACATGGCCGAAGTCACCCTCCAATGTCATCCACACCATCCGGAGTTGATGCAACATTGAAGACACTTGTACAAAAGCATTTAAAAGAAATCAAGTGAAGATACACTAGCGCCTCAGCGTAGTGCATGGCACAAAGCCTTGGCCTTACATTATCTACATTTGGCACAATGAAAATTCAAATAAATAGAGAATTAAAAATTAAAACAAATTTTGAATGGAGGTGAATGGAGATAATTGCTCACTACATTGGTTGTCGTCTACTCCAGGGCACCAAGTTCAAAGCCTACGTCATCATCCCATAACCAATCACATTTCAAATAAATAGATTTTGATAAAATTAATTTAATAAATAAAAATTTAAATTGTAAGGTCAAATTAAATAAACCATTTATATATATCGTGCTAAGGCAGCACATAATAAAGAGAAATATTTTACTCTCATAACAATGATTCCCATGCGTCTGATCATTGCTCACACTCCCTTTGCTTAACCGCATAGCATTTTAAATACTCGTTCTCTTCATTTCCGTTACCCATTAGACGACAAGCAGCCCCGCGTCAATGTACGATCTTGTGGACGTAAAGAGAGAAAACCATGAATCGTTGCACATGCATACTCCGTAGAAAAGTGAATTTCAAATCCAATTTACTTTAGGTAAATTATGTTACTTTCAAATCCAATTTAGGTAAATTATGTTACTTTCTGCTTTTTCTTAATTTATATAGAATTGTCATCGTGAGACATACAAGACATTGAAGGGGGCCTTTGAGGCATCTTTATCCCACGCCATTGAGGGGTAATGAGAATCAAACTTGTAAATATTCTATATATATAAATTAAAAAGCTTGACAAACATTTTTATAGAGACGCAACCAGCTAAGTCTTATGTCCCTTCGGAATATTGAAGTTATAAGAAGTTGTTGGGATATTTACACATTCGAGATTTCATCATTTCAAATATGGATTTATTATTTCACAATTTAAGAGGAAGGATCTCTTAAATTGTGTTTAAAAAAAAAAGCTATTTTCAAAGGGACAGCAGTGTGCATCCCACAGTAGAAAGGGGAAGGACCTTTTAAATTGTTTTAAAAAAAAGCTACCTTGAAAAGGACAGCACTATGCGTCCCACACCAATACATTTAATGTTTAGTGCTTCTGCCAAAAAGAAATTAAGCAAAGCATTGTGCAGCAGCTTTACATTCCAATTACAGTTACTGTCATTGGCCTGTCATAGTACCTCTTTAAAAAGCTTTCCATGCTACGAATAAGGCAAACCATTATAAATGGATGGTAGAGAAAACGACGTCTCAAAAGAAATTAGGACATGTTTTTGGAGCAGTCTAAACAAGGGACGATTTTGATTTTTATGCTGATATTTTGTTGAAATCTGGTGAATTCAACCAACAAAAACCCCAACACCTATACTTACAAGATTTTACAGTGTTTTGCTTGTTTTGAAAATTCAGTCAACGATTTATATTTTAAACTAGTAAAAGTAAAAATACAAATAAAAATAAAATCATCTTTTGTTTAGACAACTTGCATGTTTTTTATTAATGTATCTTAAATGATAAAAGTTCATGTAGATTGTTAACTAATGACTTTGGCGGCGACCAGGGATCAAATTTGAAGGGCATGGTCCCATTTCACTTTGAAGGGATGTGGGATATTGAAACCTTCACGATTGACATGTAAAAATAAATTATATTTTTCATTTGAAAATGTAAGAGTACATAAAAATTTCAGCATTTATTAACAACAGTGTATAGAAAAAAAATGACAATATGACAATATGATGAAAGATAGAGTATATAGCCATCATGTTTTTTTTTCAGAAGAAAAATAGCTTAACTTGATATTCATGTGAATCAAAGGATATGGTTATATCATTGTGAGATCAAAAGATCATTCTATTCATGTTTGTTCCTAATCTACTCAATCACCAACCATGAAAATAAAGATAACACTAACAGCTGAACATAGTTTCTATATTAAAATCTAAAGCAAAATTACAAAACATTTTTTTCTCTCCTTGGCTTCACAACCCAAGACGTCTTTTTATATTCATTTACAATAGAGAGACGGTCGACCCTTTCAGTGGTCGACCTCTCTAATAATAGAGTACCTTCAATGCTGGAAACTGTTGGAATATAATCCATCGGGATTATACTTTATTGTAAATATTATGAATATGAATAGTTACATAGGAAGGTGAAAAGGCTGGTTGGAAGATGAATCTCAACCACCATATGAAATGTATAAATGTATGCATTAGCAATGGAATAAGATGGATTCGGGAGTTATTATCCAACAGTGGTATCAGAGCACCACCTGCCATAACTCCTGCTGTTAAGTTTTAGTCCTGGCAGCCTGTATACTTACCAGTCTGCACACCTACCTGCCTGTTTCCAGTCTGCTCATTCATCTGCCCGTTCCTCAGTCTGCTTTACTTGGAGTTGAACGTTCTGCTTTTGGCGTTACTCCTCCATGATACAACACACTCTCTGTTACTGCATGTTCTCCGAACTAACCTCTCAAGGTTCCTCTCATACTGCATGCATTGAGTGGAGGTAAATATTGTTGCAAAAATATTTTGTGACTGTTCGATTGCAGAAACCCTAGATTTTGTCCATCCATTTCCTCTGCGTGTTGTACCTGCTAGCGTCTCTCAAACCTACACGCTACCCAAATTCCTCTCTTCACCTCTGGTTGTTGGTATTTCATCTTTGCGTTTCTAGGTGTTGGTAATAGCGTTGGTACCAGCAAACCCTAAATTCTTACCTCTACAGGCTAGCCGCACCACTATCCTAGTGCGATCTCCTCCATAAAGATTGTGAGTTCGATGGTGTACATCTACATAACAGAGCCCACGAACTTGTGACCTATGCGTACACTGCTCATTGTTTGGTTTACTCTCTCTGCATGCTGCTTGGAGCTAGTTTACACTTTATCTTTGTGCGTGAAGAACTTCTCTCTAGTTTGTCGGTGTATACAAGTATACACTGAATGAGGTGAAGATTCTCACCCTCATTCAGCTGCGTGGATTAGAGACCATCGTTGAATGATATTGTGGTGTAATTCCCATTATCTATCTGCATGAAGGTGTGTATCAATCCTTAAATATATGGAGCTGCTATATAATGTTGTTTGAAGACTGCTATTTGGATGGTGTTTGAAGACTGATTTCCCGTGAATGCCGTGAGCATTTGCTGGCACTTTTTTTATATTTTCGTGGAAGTTGTTATGGTTCCCGTTTGTATTCAACACGTTGTTTTTAACCCAGTACTCCACCGACTGTCATGAGAAGAGATTGTTTGCATTCTTTGTGATTAGGTGGGTGTGGCATGAATCACAGTTTTGAAAGTGGAGCTGTTGCGTTAAATGCATTGATGAAAGAGTTGAAGACATTTGTGAAGAATATCGTGGAGGTAAAGCGACTCTACCAGTGGGGAATACCGAGCGTTGAAATTCTGGTAGCTAACCCTAATTTCAAGAAAATGTGACCCCTTTGTTAAAGATTGAAGACGTTTTTCGATTTGGTTGTTTTAAGTTTGTGGAAACTCAGTGATCTACTGCGACCTACTCCTTTGTGCCTTTTCTCAAGCTACGTGAAGCTTGAAGACATTGTGAAGACTCCATTCTTATGAGATTGAAGTTGCATATCAGATCTTTGAGGACCGTGGAAGCTGAGAAGATTGCTGAAGCATTGGTGTGGTATGTGTTGAAGACTAAAGTATTGGAGTTGAAGGCCGAGGCCCGACCTTCTCTAAGAATTGCTGTAAACTTTTGTTCCATCAGAGTTATTTCTTCTCTGTAGAGTGCTGCGACTTATGCTGCAAGTTATTGATGTAATTAAAATGTAGTTCATATGTAATATCACTCTAGAATAAACAATAATCAACTGCATAATTTGATTGTAAAGTAGCTGCATTTTGAGTCCACTCATAGGCTCGAAACTGTAACCACTATAGGAGAAGATTATTGCTATTTGCTGTGACCGCTTTGAAGACTGATTATCATTGGCATTGTTGTAAAGCTTGAGGAAGGTGGCAGAGACTTAGACCTGCACCTTTACTCTTTCTTCTTTTTCTCCTATTGTTTTAGTTGCAGATTCATCACAGAAGATGCAATCTATAGCATCTGTAGTTGGTGCCACTTTCTCTGGAAAAGAGAGAGGCAGAAGAAGAAGAAACTTCAGAGGTAGAGGAGGCAGAAACAACTCCAGCAAAAGATCAGATTTGAAGTGCAAGCGTTGTGGAAAGAATGGACACACAGCAGATCAGTGTTGGGCTTCGTGGGACTCCATCAAAGACAGACATAACCAGAAGAAAGATGACAATAAGAACCAAGATGCTAGTAAATCTTCAGATTCTACTCATTGCATTGTTGCACATTGTAATCTTGGTATTAATGAAATGACTTCACTTTCATCTTACAAAGATTGTTGGCTGCTTGATACTGGTGCAAAATCACACATGACTTTTAGAAAATACTATTTTGAAGAACTTAATGAAACAATAAATGGCATAGTTTACTTTGCAGATAAGTCAAGTCTTAAACCAAAGGGAATGGGAACCATTCGGCTGAAGATGCCTGGATTCCCTGATTTCTTGTTGAAGAATGTTCTTTATCTTCCAGAGTTGCAGAGAAGCCTGCTGTCCTTGGTGGAGATTCGACAGCGAGGCCATTCCATCCACATGTTTGATGGAATTGTAGAAATAAGAAAGTCCTCTGACAACCAAGTCATCATGACTGGATACGAAGATGGGAAGCTGTTGAAGCTAAAGGGTTCATCTACAAGAGTTCAGAACTATGCCTACTTCTCTTAGCATGGAGAAGGTAATTTTTCATCAAGTTTATTGTGGCATGCAAGATTTGGTCATTTGAATTATAACAGTCTTCGTTTGTTGAGAAAGAATGGTGTATTTGGTTTGCCCACCATTCCCAAAGAGAAGAGAAAATGTGATGAATGTATATTAGGGAAACACAGTAAGCTGCCATTCCATGAATCTAATTTCAGAGCAAGTAGGAAATTAGAATTAGTGCATTCTGATTTATGTGGCCCAATGCCAACTCCTTATGCAAATGGGAATAAGTATTTTATGACCTTTGTTGATGACTACTCAAGAATGTGCTGGATTTACACATTAAAAACAAAATCAGAAGCATTTCAAACATTCAAGGACTTTCATGCATTGATAGAAAAACAAGCACAATAAAAAATTGGTACACTTCGTACTGACAATGGGAAAGAATACACTTCAAATGCTTTTGAAGATGATCTTCACCAACATGGAATTGCACATCAGACTACAGTTCCCTACAATCCTCAACAAAACAATGTAGCAGAAATAATGAACAGAACCATAATTAATATGGTTCGCTCAATGATGCTTTTTAAGAATGTAAAACTAATGTTTTGGGGTGATGCAGTGAAATGTGCAGCCTATTTGAGAAACAGAAGTCCCTCAAATGCTCTTGATAACAAGACTCCACATGAAATGTGGTTTGGCCATCTCCCTTCAATCAGGCATCTCAGAGTTTTTGGTTCCACCTGTTATGCCTTGATTCCAAAGGAGCAAAGAAACAAGCTTGGTGCTCGAAGCAGAAAATGCATTTTCTTGGGGTACGAAGAAAACTCCAAGGCATACCGTCTGTATGATGAGGTAAACAAAAATTTTGTTATTTCCAGAGATGTCATTTTTCTTGAGACTAATAAAAATGACCAGTCCATTGAGAGATAGCTTGATCGTTTGGAAATATATCCTCATCCAAATAAATATTCTGAAAATGAATATGAAATTCGAAACCTTGAAGGGGGGAATTCCTATTCTGGATCAACCTTTGGAATTTCCATATGAACCACCAACTCCTTCGCATGAAGAAGTTCCTGCTACTTCACCTGAACAAGAGATTCAACTGGATGATGTGATTGAGAGAATTGGAAGACTCTCAATCAATGATGAAGCACCACCAGCTGATCAACAAGTACCATCACGGAAGATTCCTAAATGGGCCACAAAGACACTTGAAAGTGTCCATCGAGATGAAGTTGGAAAGACGGGAACGAGAAGTTCAAAAAGACATGAAGATGGAGGAGAAGCAGATAATTCAGGTGATGACAGGGATGTATCATTTGATTGTGAATTTAATTTATTTGCTAACTTTGAACCAACTTCCTTTGAAGAAGCTTCTACTCGAGTTGAGTGGAAAGAAGCTATGCAGAATGAGTATGATGCACTCATGAAGAATGGAACTTGGAAGCTGGTTGACCCTCCAGTTGGAACCAAACCAATTGGATGCAAGTGGGTGTACAAGAAAAAACATAGATCAGATGGCTCACTTGACAAGCACAAAGCGAGGCTTGTAGCAAAAGGCTATGCACAGAAGGAAGGAATTGACTATGAAGAAACGTTTTCTCCTACAACAAAATGGGCTACCATCCATACCTTATTCTCTTTAG
>LPNX010004809.1:114197-150946 GCA_001517045.1 Pseudotsuga menziesii | reverse complement strand
TACTTTCAAGGTTCATGCATAAACCTTGTGAAGGACACTGGTCAGCTGCAAAAAGAGTTCTAAGATACTTGAAGGGGACTCAAGAAATTGGACTCAAGTACTCTACGGTGGATGACTTCAAACTTATTGGGTACTCAGACTCATATTTTGATGGTGATAAGGAGACAGGAGTATCAACTTCTGGATACACTATGAGTCTTGGATCAGCAGCTGTCTCATGGAGATCACGCAAACAGTCAGTTCCGGCAGATTCAACAACATAAGAAGAATATGTGGCTGCAGCTAAAGCAACGAAAGAAATAGTATGGCTCAGGAAGATACTTGAAGATTTGCAAGAAAACCAAGAGAATTCCACTCCATTATTGATCGACAATGCTTCTGCAATCAAGCTAGCTAAGAATCCTAGATTCCATGATCGAACCAAACACATCAACACAAAGCATCATTTGATTCGACATCATGTAGAGGCCAAGACAGTCCATCTTCGACATTGTTCCACAAATGATCAAGTTGCAGACATTTTCACCAAAGCACTTGGACGAGAAAAGTTTGAAAGATTCAGAAAAATGCTCGGACTTACTAACACCCCTTCGGATTAAAGGGGGGATTGTTGGAATATAATCCATCGGGATTATACTTTATTGTAAATATTAGGAATATGAATAGTTACATAGGAAGGTGAAAAGGCTGGTTGGAAGATGAATCTCAACCACCATATGAAATGTATAAATGTATGTATTAGCAATGGAATAATATGGATTCAGGAGTTATTATCCAACAGAAACAACCTCATAAATGAACAGGCCGTGTTTTTCCCCAAATCATGCGTGGTGGTTTCTTGGATGTGGGCAATGGAAGCGCTGGATGCTTAGGCAAGTCATGAATCGAATCTTTATAGGGAGAAGCTCATGAACAATGTGTGCCAGGTGGGCGACAAAACCCACATTTCTGCTGGCATCTTCAATGCATCCAAGTAGGCAAACAAATGATTTTTTAGTGTGAACGAAGGGTTGAATGGTTTTTTGTATGCAAATGAGTGTCCGTATGCAAATGAGCGTCCGAATGAGTGTCTGTATTAGAACACAACATGTATCAACAAAAGTATATTCCCAATGGTTTTAAAAAAAGTTAAAAAATGTTAATTTGATATGAATGTACCATATGAGATGATAATTAATGGAAAAATATGGAAGAATTAATGATAATTCAAAAATAGGTACCTGAGTCAATATCAATGTCTGAATGATGAGCAGTAAGAACTTGATACATCAAAAGTGACAAAAATAGTACTAGCATAGCATGATTATCGATCTAAAATGATGACAAAATTGGGCATCAACAAGAGCAAAAGGAAAAACCCGCCTTTATCTGAGGAGAGAGTCATACATGTCCAATGAGATCGCAAGAAGAACCTAGGTTGTTTATCCTGGGAGGAACTCGGGGGATTGACTAATCATAAGGAGATGAGCTTCATCATAGGAGACTGAAGACTTCTAAATACTTCCATTAATGCCAAAAGGCATGCACAAATAAAATTCTATAGTGAGATTCTAAAAGAGCTGAATCTCACCTCCCCCAATAATACTACCTTCATAGAATTCTGTGAAGGAAAAGAGACCAGAGGCCATAGGGAGAGCCTCCTTGGATAAACAACCTTCCTTCTTATTGTGTTCTTGGTAGACATGTTGAAACTCTAGTGAGAGAAAGGAGGCTTTCAAGACAGAAATGTTATCACACCAACATCTCCGATCTTATGAGCTACTGCCCCATCAAAAAAACTATGGGGGTATGTAAGATCCGACATAGACCCAACAATCTTGGCATTTTTTTTCTTATAGTTCGAACTATAAGATTGTACCTGAGCCAAGATCCTAATTCCTATTACAGGAAGAGATCACATCTATTTTCCTTTGACGATCACATAACCATCATGTTTATATTGGGATTGTAGTCCAAGGTTGCCATTAACCTGGAAAAATAGTAATGCTAATTAAACTCATTTTAAAATGAAAAGGATAGTGTGCAAATTAGGAGAAATTCCATTTAACTACAACAAAATATCAAATGGTAAAGTGCTTCATTTCATTACCTTTATTTCTATCTTACTGGATTCCAAACTCCTTGCGAATATGTTGAAGGTTGAAACCAAACCTAGAAACCTAAAAAACATGTATTAGATGCATATTTACATAGAAACAAAACCTTATATTGAACCAAAATACTATTAGAGATGTGATACATCTCACCTACCTATAGAGTAGAAATCCATATTAGAATAACTCCATTATCCCATCTAATTAGACAGAACCAACTTACTTAGCATTTTGGAAGGATCTATCCATTTAAAAACTCGTACAAAAAACAATTGACAAAATAGACATACACTATGTTGTTGCATAATTTTTTAAATATGCAGAAAATAATGTCCACTTACCTTAAGTGTAATTTCAGGTTTTTGTCCATGACATGGATTTCAGAAATGACCGACATAGTTCAAACAAATAAGGGTATTATGCTTAAAATAATGTCCACTTTTCTTAAGTGTAATTTCAGGGTTTTGTCCATGACATGGATTTCAGAAATGATCACCATAGTTCAAACAAACAAGGGTATTATGCTTAAAATAATGTCCAGTTACCTTAGATCATGCATCTTGACCCATCCTTGGTTATGTACTATTTGTAATCTGAACTTGAAACTTCAAAGTTTCAAACATTTCAAGTCGACTTATTGAGAGTGAATAATTTGATATTAAAGCCATCATGCTTCGAGGTGGGAGTAAACCACTTGCTTTTAGAATCCCTGAAAAAAAAACCCAGTTGCTGCCAGAATTTGTGAAAAAAAAAACCAACTGCTGCCATAATCCATGAAGAAAAAACCAGTTGCTACAAGAATCTATGAAAAAAAACCAATTGCTGTGAGAATAGAAAATAAAAATCACTCACATATTTAAATAGGTTGAATTATTCAAAAAGTTTTACATCTTAGTAAGTCAAAATCTACTGGCAAAACCTGTTGACAAGCAACACTACTTATGAAAATAAACCTTGAAGTGGTAATTGACATCACTGGAATGCCTCTTGAAACCAACATAGAACAATTTTGCATATAGGCACTTCACCACGTCTAATTATTGAAACAATTTCACATCTTTTATAAAAACAAACCTGCATGCTAATCCAACATGATATTACCCAACAAGACTATTGGAAAAAAAACTTTTAAGTTGCAATTGATATACCTGAAAAAACCAGCTGCTGCCAGAATCTGTGAAACAAAAAACCAGCTGCTTCCAGAATAGCAAATAAAAATCCCTCACAGATTTAAATAGGTTGAATTATTCAAAAAGTTTTACATCTTAGTAAGTCAAAATCTACTGGAAAATTTTGCTGACAAACAACACTACTTATGCAAATAACCTTGAAGTTGCAATTGACATTGTTGGAATTCCTCTTAAAACCAACATAGAACAATTTTGCATATAGGCACTTCACCATGTCTAATTATTGAAACAATTTCACATCTTCTAGAAAAAAAACCCGCATGCTAAACTAGCATGATATTACCCAACAAGACAATTGCAAAAAAATCTTTAAGTTGCAATTGATATACCTGAAAAAACCAGTTGCTGCCAGAATCCATGAAAAAAAAACCAACTGTTGCCAGAAAAGCAAATAAAAATCTCACATATTTAAATAGGTTAAATTATTCAAAAAGTTTTACATCTTAGTAAGTCAAAATCTATTGAAAAAACCTACTGACAATCAACACTAGTTATGCAAATAAGCCTTGAAGTTGCAATTGACATTGCTGGAATGCCTCTTAAAACCAACATAGAACAATTTTGCATATAGGCACTTCACCACATCTAATTATTGAAACAATTTCACATATTCTATAAACAAAAACCTGCATGTTGTTCCAGCATGATATTACCCAACAAGACTATTGCAAAAAAACCTTCAAGTTGAAATTGATATACTTGAAAAACCCGTTGCTGCCAGAATATGTGAAAAAAAACCCAGTTGCTGCTAGAATCTGTGAAACAAAAACCAGTTGCTGCTAGAATATGTGAAAAAAAAACCCAGTTGCTGCTAGAATTTGTGAAACAAAAACCAGTTGCTGCCAGAATCCGTGAAAAAAAAACCCAGCTGCTGCCAGAATATCAAATAAAAATATCTCACAAATTTAAATAGGTTGAATTATTCAAAAAGTTTTACATCTTAGTATGTCTAAATCTACTGGTAAAACCTGTTGACAAGAAACAATACTTATGCAAATAAACCTTGAATTTGCAATTGACATTACTAGAATGCCTCGTAAAACCAACATAGAACAATTTTGCATATAGGAAATTCACCACATCTAACTGTTGAAACAATTTCACATCTTTTATAAATCAAAACCTGCATGCTAATCTAGCATGAGATTATCCAACAAGACTATTGCAAAAAAACCTTTAAGTTGCAATTGACATACTTGAAAAAATATTGTTAATATCAGTATTGGGACTCTCATATGTCATACAAGAGCCTCTTGTATTTGGAGACAATATATAAATCCAATTTTCTAATCTTACATTGCATTACCTCTCAAACAATTAGTTATAACCTACAACATTATGGTTTTCTCTATGGCCAATTCTCTCTAAGCTTACGCATATTGATTCATTTATATCTTTTTTATTAAATCATGAAGGCTCTCTATCACCACAATTCCATTGAAACATGTTGGCATAGTAATATTCATACTCCTATGATTGCATTAGCTATCAAACAGTAGCTATAACCACCCTTAAATTCCAGCATTTTGACCTACTTTATTCATGTTCCTAGTGTAATATCTGTAAAACGAAAACATAAATGCCAGAAATCTTTTCCATATAGATATAGCTTGAAATCCTATTCATGTGCTAGAAAAAAATGAAAGAAATCACTAATTTGTTGTGCATTGCCATACTATCATAACTATATTTTCTATAATTGGCCTTGGTATTTCTTTCATTCAGAAGCTGACATTCATAGCTAGTGTACAACATTTCAACTTAACATTCTCCAAACATATTCCAACAGGATATGGTCAATTGATTAATATAGGAACTAACTGGTCATGTGTTTGTGGTCATAATATCCAGGTTTCTAGTAATTTCAACTTCAAGCCTTTGGAATTGTTGTTTTGAGATCTAGGATTACACCTAATTCAATCAGATGTGGTATATATCTCCTTGAGATTTTAATCCGAATTGATTAAAGAGGACTTGAATTGAATATGGTACAAATATGATAAAATATATGAATATGATAGCAATTCTGAATAAAAATGCAACTTGGGCATGCCTTAAATATGAAAGAGGTGAGACAAAGATATTTCATTAAAAATAAAAAAAATAAAAGATATTTTTCTTAGGTGCTAAATAAGCCAAGGTACAATTCCCATGAACAGAGAAGGACCTTTATCAATTGGACGAAATGGACAAAATTAGTTAAAGGATAATAATATTTTTTTAAAATATAAATCAGTATTTCAAAATTACTCTCTCCTTCTTATCAAACCATTATCTTATCATGGTTATATGTTTGCAAAGACTATTATAATTTCGATATAAGTCCTACTAAACATATGGTAACTTGATGGAATCACATTGAAAATAGTTTCCACTACATAGTGCTCATAGTCTTATATCTAACTGCAGAAACATTAAAGTCTTATATCAAACTGCAGAAACATTAACAGTCTTATATTGAACTGCAAAAACGTTAACAACCTTATATCGAACTGCAGAAAAATTAATAGTCTTATATTGAACTGCAAAAACGTTAACAACATTATATCGAACTACAAAAACAATAGACATTATAGTATCATAATCAGCTTACTCAACCTAGTGGAAGAGGTCGTCGCAACGTCATTTTTCTCCAAGTTTCATATACTGCATTCCAATCTACCTCATGCAACTCCTGAGGTGCAGATAAAGATAAAAAAATTAAAGTGTCCAAGGTTTCTAAACAAAGTCTAGATCTATCATAATTTTTTATACAATTCATCTTAGAGAATCCTCTTTCACAACTAGCCATACTTGCTGGAAGAATAAGAACAATTTTCCACAATTTCATCAAATTTGGAAAAGAATAACACCATTCTGGTTCACCTCTGCATTGCTCCCATGCTCCAAACATGTTTTTCTTTGGATATGCTCGATGTAGAGTGACAACAAAAAATTCCATTTCACCTTCACATTTTCCAGTTTCAATTATAGGTGAGTTTCCAACATCAAAATTTTCACATAGACGTAACAACCATCGCTTTGTTTCAGAATCTCTTTCATCCTCTTCTTCAAAGTAACAATGAGGACTGAAAAATTTTGCTGCATTGAATATGGGTAAATCTATAAACCTGTCATTGAGACAATCAATCAAGTGTTGGATAAATGATTTTCCTAAGTCAATACAATTTTCCATCGAACTAAACCCAAGTGAATTTGGTATTGGTTCAAATCTTAGTGAATGGACACGTGAGAGACCTGTATTATCAATATACTCCAAATTTCCATTTTCAAATTTCTTTAAGAAATATGAAGCATGTTGAGAACCAGCCCCAAATATGTTTTGCAAGTATCTCCTCTAAAGAAGTTCAATGAGAACATCTAGTTGTGTACCAATGGACGTTATATCAATATTTTCTTCTTGAAATCGTTGACTTAGTTTATTTAGTTCAGTAAGGACATCCACAAGCAAATGGATGCAAAATTGAACTTGAAATAGTGTTCCGATTTCGTACTTCTTTGCATCATCATTTTTTCACTCTTGTAACAATGCCGGGTATAATTTTAACAAGCCTGTTCATAACCTGCCCCCTAGAAATTCATTTGATTTGATGAATTTGAAGTACTTGCATCTTGTCGATTTGAAATAGGTCCAACAAAATCTTAAATTCTCCATGTCTCTTTGCTGATTTTCCTAGCCATGAATATATTTTATTGGCTAGTTTATCAATATAGTTAAATTCAGGAAAATAGTTTGAAGCATCTGTTATAGCCAAGGCCTCATGATGTGCTATACAATGAATACATAATAAATGAGGCACCTATCGAAGAAACTTAGATTCCAATCCTCACGAATACCTCTCATAGATGAGGCTCTATCTGACCCAAAACCCACCATTTGATGTTTTGATAACTTCATCTCAGATAATAACCCTGAAACTGCTTCATACATGGTTTGTGCAATGTTGTCTTTTATTTTCAGAAGTTGAATAAATTTTGTGACGCATTATCCTCTCCCTCCATCAATTAATTAGGTAATATATACTATCAAATGTTGCTCCATTGTTTTATCTGTGCTTTCATCAACCAAAATGGAATAAAAAGGGTTGGAACAAATTTTTTCTTTTAAATTTTCCCAATAAATCTCTTTTGTTGCAAGTAAAAGCTCTTTACCGGAAGTGATATTAATATACGAAGAATGTTCATTGGTTAATGGCGTATTAGGAGTTCCCTTATACCTATGCATGTCACATAAGTCTTGTACATTTCTAAAGGTAAATCCTTTATAGCCACAAAATACATAGTTTCCATAGCACTAATTATTCTAGATTTTTCAACATCCAACATAAGTTCAATATGCTTTGAGATGGGTAAGCATGGTTGTCTCGATTCATCTTCCAATAGTTTAATTGAGCGTTTATGAGCTTCAGATGACGCATGAGAATTTAATCCACTTAATTGGATTGTACTACTACCTTCATTTGCAAATGGTGTATCACATTTGAATTTAACACACCATAGACACTTGATGCGCTCTTCACCATTTTGACCTATTATTAGATAAGCCCATTTGTGCATTAACTTCCATGAAGGTTTGAATGATCTTTTGATAGCTACTCCTTTTTCTTTACTTTGTAGAGGACCTTCTTCTTCACTATTCGTATTCAAAATCAACATCTTCTTCAACATTTGCATCATGTCAACTCAAGTTAAACGCATTATCAAGCGTCATTTGTCTCCTATGTTTTTTAGGTCGACCAATTCTAGACATTGTTTCTCAGTAAATTACACAACAGAAAATTCATTCATGAGCCCCATAGAAACCCATCTAAATATTTTAAGTTGTGAAGGAATCCAAGAAATAGAAGTCTTTAAATATCTACAATTTCTCTATAAGTCTATAACCTGAAACCATTTCCACAAAAAATACTAAAATAAATATTACACGGATTTTTATTTTTGCATAACTATCTAAACATATGAAATACTAAAAATGACAAATATGTAAGGAAAACTATTGTTAAAAAAAACCATTGTTGTGATACACTCTAATACTTTCAACTTCAACAAATTAAAAGTCCAAAGAGTTTCAACTTATACGACTGATTTGTGTCGATATTCAAAAGATAAGGGTTGATTGTATATCGACACTATCGTAATGACTCATACTCCAGGGAAGTGAAGGTTGTTATAAGTGTTTTAAGGTCTGTGATGGTTGTTATGATATTTGTAATCTTGCAACGTAGGGAAATACTAGAAACTTAATTGCAAGTTAGATTTTAAAACACAATTGTTTTGGAATAGAAAACAATAACTATTTCTCATTCCAAATAGGATTGGAATCCCATTCTCAATCTTGAACATACATGCTGAATTTTTTTATTTCCAGCAAGCCAATGAAAGGTAAAACTTCTACTCTTCAACAAACATGAAAATGCATCCACTAATTTATATAAGAAGGATGAAAATGTTGAACCAAGCAAACTAAGATTAGAATTCTCAAGTTCAAAAATGGGATAAAACGTTTTTTTCAAACAAGTTAAGTGAGGGATGGAAATGCATGTGCAATTCCAAGCCTGCTTGTCTTCAAGTTAAAACCTTAAATACAATTATTTTTATCAACAAGCTAGCATGATATGCAACCAGTGAATGGGGAATGAAAAAATGTTTCTTAGTTTTTTTACAAGAAAAAAATAAAACCAATACAATAAAATGTAAAGAGCATAAATGAATGATGATCAAAAAGAGAGTTTAGTAGCCATATCGGCATACACTACTAGCAAAAAACACTATGCTTGGTAAATAAATCAATGTTTGACAGAAAAATTAATATTGAAAAAATGAATTGGAAGATCAAATTACTTGAATGCTCAGTGCATGACCTAAGTAAAGCTCAAAACATTTCCTAAAGGTGAAGTGGAGCTTGACATTTGTTACTAATGGGAAATTAGCATCTTCACACATCACAACTTTAAAAAGAAATTAAAGAAGAGATAAAACACTAAAGAAGGATATATATATTTTTAATAATTAGAAAAAAAAATTACATAAAACACACAGCAAGACATGTTTTTTGAACTTCGCACTTTTGTTTTTAACACTTTTTTCTTCACAGTGTCAGACATAGCAGGACACATAGGGTCTGAGTGTTGGATACACATGGGACATGTTTCCTAAAATGGACAAGTGTCCCCATGTATTATACACTTGGACAATGTGTGTAAAGTGCGTCCAACAAGGGGACACATGACATGCAGATCTAGGAGGATGTGTCAACCTGACAATCACTACAAGTTTAAATAAAATACTAAAGAATGTTCAATACATTGGCAGTTTAACCAGCCCACAAATTTTTCACCCCTAAAGGGTCATTCTGCCCATGCAACTTGCAAAGCTGCAATCAGACCACTTGTGATGCCCAACCTATTTGGACCAGTTATAATGCCTCATGCAATAACCTGCTAAAGAATGTTCAATACATTGACGGTTTAACTAGACCACAAATTGTTCACCCCTAAAGAGGCATTCCGCCCATGCAACTTGCAAGAAGGCCCCACTAGTGGTGCCCAACCTATTTGGACTATTTATAATGCCTCATGCAGGTTGTAATGCTTCTATTGAGTTTAAAATAAGCAGTGTCAATGAAAAAAAAACAAGTCACGTGGTTGCCAAAAAGAAAACTTAGTTACTCGAGATTTTAATCAACTTTTCTCATTGACAAGGTACGTTGAATTGGGTGAAAAAAATTCCTCTGTAGAACAAAATCGACAAGAAAGTGAAGGTTGGTATAACAAATTATAAGGCAAACCACAAATCAAATTTGGAGGCAACCACTACAGAATTAGAGATAACCTAAAACTATAAGTATCCGGGACTAGATTTCAACAAGAGGCCAAGTTGGGATGCATTTACAAGGTAAAGACAACAAAGAGGGTGGAAAGATATTTTCTTGCTCCAAAATAGATGCATACAAGAGAGGTTTGGGATTGAAATGTTGGGCTCTTTTAAAAAATAATGTACCTTTTATATGGGATGACCATCTTTCTTTTGACGCATTAAAAACTCCATTTTCATCAACCCCATTACTAAGTCTTCCAGAGAGTGGAGGATATTTCCCATCATGAATTCTCTAAAATTTGGGATCATGAGAATGGATGAATGGAAGTAACTCATCTCCCTCTTCCAAACACTCATAACCCCGATATCCTATATGGATGTGAGTTTTTGGGACCAAGTATATCCAGAAACAGATGGAACCAGTTTAAACAAGTAACACCCAATAAAAAGTTGTATAAATAATTAAAAATGAACCCCTCATGAGTTACTCGTATATGAAATAAGAATATATACCCAATAATTGGAGGCTTTGGAAAAGTTAATCCTCTTATCTTCCTTTGGACATTGAAAAAAATAATAAAATTATCTTATATATCTTATTTTATACATACAAATGACAGTTATGGACATACAAATGATTCCAGTCAAAATAAACCAAGTTGAGCTGAAGAAAAAAGGAAGAAAAATCTACAGTGAAAAAATGGTTTGAAGAGTTGGAATGTGAACAAGAAAGGCCTGATGAACATACCCTGCTTCCCTTACCGGGGGGTGTGATTATTCAAGGGTCAAGTTTCAGAGAAGTTTATTACTGGTATGGTTACTGGGTAATCAGGTACCTCTCAATGTTCACCTTCCTGCCACCACTAAGCAATCAAAGGCATCGATAACCAAAATATGTCTGTCACCAACCTTGGTTAGACTCAAGGTCAAGAAAAAAAAATCTATACGGACTTTGATAAAATTAGACTCCAGGATTTGCTGATTTGAAATGAGGAAATAGCTTTCATGAAGATTTTGTATGGATGTAATAGACCATAAAAATGAAATAGGAGGAATGGGTATGGCAAGTGTTCAAAAATATTAGAAACTTTGAGGTAATTTGCATAAGAAACAACAAAAAATGGGGAAATGCTAGGAAAATGTTTCCAAAAATGGAAACAAAATTTTTGAAGCATCATGTATCTATCAAATTCATAAGTTTTTCTAGAACGGACCTTATAACTTAAAATAAACACAATGTAGTACAAAAGCAGATGACGGGAAACAAAAAATGAGAATTCTTCAATAACTTCAATGCAAAAATCAAACCTTTCAAACGACCGTTTAGATCACAATGCAACACCCGATCAGACTTCTACTATAGATTCTATCAACTTAAGACTAGGTGCTATAACCAACAATACATAACCATACATTCTTTTTAAGTAAACTGGTCAGCAAAGATCAGACATATGTAACTTTTTTTCTTATTTCTTATTGAACTTTATGATAAATAAAAGAAAAGAAATGCCAAAGATTGCCAATGATTTCTGTATTTATGGCAGTTTTTGGATTTTGAACCATAAGGAAACATTTCTAGAAATTGCAGGAAATTGTTGAGCAGTTTCTGGCATTACAGAAGTGTTTTTAGGTTTCCCACTTTGGAAGTGTTTCAGAAACTGGAAACACATTTTTGGTAGGTTGGGAATGGTTTTCAGTATTTATAGACAAGTTAATTACAAAATTTCAATCATTTTGCATACTCATTTTTATTTTCACTCAGAGGTGATTTATTTTAGATTCTTTAGGATAAAAGGTCAAGTCAACAACAACATTATGAGCTAAATATATCGCTTATAAAAATATAACTTGGATGAGAAAAATAACTCTCCATTCCATAAATTTTTTGAACTAAATCTAATTAACACTAAAAGCACATTAACCTACTTTTACATACCCTCAATAGAGGAGAGACCCTATCCCTAGAGGCATGGGAATATGGAATGGCCTTCATCCATTCTATTTACTTTGCTTACTGTTAATTTTATGCCAACCCATGCACACAAGGAAAAGTACAAGTACAATAGCATACATGCTCATTTCAAAGATTGCATTTATGTTTCACTAGAAACATGATAGTCGGGCAAGAATCAACATCTCAATAAATTTCAGCAGCCTTTTTTCTAAACCTAGGTTATCCGATTAGTATCTCAGCTCCGATACATGCAACATTATCTACTCCGGAATTTCCTGGTCCACATTGATCAAACTAGCTCATTGTTCCCAAAATAGTTGAACTATGCCAATTTCTAGGTTTAAACTTGGTTAATGAAAGAACAACATGGGGTCTAACAGTGACTCCGATCACTTGCCTCTTAAGGTTTTCAAGTTTTAGTTTTGGTCACTAAGAGAATATGGTGAATTATAACCCCTCTTAAGGTTTGCAAGTTCACTAAGAGAAGATGGTCGATTACATTTTTAGAAGTTGGTATTTTAATATAGTTTCAGGCGTGTAAAATCAACAAAATATTTATTGTTTAACGAATGATATAAGGGCTCTAAATATTTTAATATCAAATTAGTAGCATTATTCTTCATTTACTTGTGTTGTGTTATGATTTACAGTCCTTTGTTATGTTGTAAAAGGCACTCGACATCCCAATGTTTATAATTATTTATATTATGACATACTATGTTATATGTGTAAGCACTATATTTCAAATTGTATATATACCTGCATTGGTAATTTACAAACCCTCTTAATTTTTGTAAGTTTTAGTTTTTTCTCACTAAGAGAAGCATGTGCCTACCCATAGTTAAAACAATTGCATGCAAACATTGGCTGAATTCAAAGGCATTTTCATAGATACAACGTGCAATAGGTTTCCAAGTTAATGAAGCATAGGTTCTAGGTGGTAAGGGAATGGATGTAGCTCACACAAATACATATACAATCAAAAGAAACCTGTCAACAGTGGCATGCGTGATAAAAAATGACATAGATAGGGTAATAGAAGAGCCTAGATCTAGCTAAATGGTTTGAGGCCATTCCACAGTGCAAATGAAAATGAATGGGATGCAACTTGCAAGAAACTACCCTTGACAGTATGAATCAATGGAGCCCATCACTACCATAAAAAATCAAAATACAAAAACAAACTAAACCCATCCAAATACAGAAAGGGAAAGAGAAGGGAATACTGCAATTGATCAAACAGAGCATTGGCAAAGGAAAGAGGGCCTTACCCTTTATCCTCCTAAATTTTAATCCCTTCAGCCTTCCACTATACAAACTGACATGTGTCTCAATCCTCAAAATCAACAGATATTCACAAACTTATGAACACAACAAACGAAAAGGAATAGCATACTCACACAAATTAAATGTAATTTATCAAGGAAAAAAACACAGAAGGTGCCATAATCCATTCGAATTTCCCATTTAAAACAATTCAGACACATCAAAATCCACACTCATCAACCCACCTGTTGAATTATACACCGTATCAATTGCATTTAACTACAGCCACGACTCACCAGTGATAAGTGAAAGATGAACCAAAGACATCCCAATAAAAGGGGGGAAGATCCACCAAGAAAGGTGAATCTTAGAGTCTTACTGCTTGCATTACACTTTACAAAATCCAGGTGGGCGAATGAAGGGGAACAAATATCAAGAATGATAATCCATTGACCAGAAAAATTTCTATGGATATGACAATACCATGAAAAAGTAGCACATACCTGAAAGAGCTTGAATGCCGTACCTTCTTGGGAACCTTGGATTCATCCCATCCCATCCCAATGCCTTTTGGAATCAAACCAGAGAAGTTGTTTGATGAGAGATCCAAGTACTCCAGCTCTACAAGCTCTGAAATGAAGTCCGAAATGTTCACCACAAAGAGATTTTGTGATAAATTCAAGCGCTGAATCTTCCTGCACATGGTAAGGTTGTGAGGAAGCGTTGAACCAATATCATTGTATGCTAACAATAGATTTTTCAGCTGTGGAAGATTGCATACAACACTAGGAAAATCCCCAACTAGTCGTGAGTCTAGACCCTCTTACTACTCACCAAGAGCGGAAGTTGATTCAGTAACTGGGAATCCACAAAAAGTGGAAAGGGTCGGTAAGCCTCTCATAAGAGGAATGAAACCCTAAGGGCTGTAGAAATTCAATTTACTTGGTGTAGATCCCGAAAAAAATGCTGCACTGCCTTCGCAAATAACGTCTAACCTTCCAACTCAATAAAACAATACTCTATTAGGAAGAACTCACTCAAAAAAATAAACATATAGAAGAATGCATATAAAAGGAGGCCACTAAACTAGGATCTTGACTATAAGAGAGAAGTACCCTCATACAGTTGAAAACTCAAAACTATGTAAGGATTAACTCTCCAACCAAAAACAGTCAACAACATTACGCCAAGTAGCAGAAGAGTGAAGCTTATTAGAAAACGGTGGTATTTTAAAAACCCAAGTCGAACCATAAGAATAAGCTCGAGCCAAGAGGTTTAGCTTGGAGACCTTAGCCTTCACCTCCCCGCAGCGTGACTTGTAAATTGTAATGGTGGAAAATTCAGACAGAACTGAAAACATTAACGTTGGTGTCAGAAATGTCGTGGATTTGGGGCAGAATCATAGATGTATGAATTATTCGTCCACTTTCTAGCTGAGATAACTTCTAAGTTATAACTTTCTAAGGTTAAAGGAACTCGAAGCATAATTGCAACTACAACTTGCAAGTTTGCATCAACTTAATGGCTTAGACAGCCTTGCAGTATTGAAATTTAATAACATTTAGTTTGTAATAGTATGGCTGGTAAGATCACGTGAGTGACTGTGATTTTGTCAACCAGAAAATGCCACATGGATGACTCCAGGATGAGAATTTAACCAAGTTTTGGGAATTGTAAATGGAAAATTAAATTCAATGTTTATTAGTTTATGTGAACGGTCACCGATGAATAGTATTCATGATTCAGAATTTCAGACGGTGGACGATGCAACGATGGACCTCGGTGACTTGGCACTGAATTGGCAGTCTAGTTGATGGAATATTGGAAATGGCCCACCGGCCCCAGGCTAGGACCACCCGTGGTTCAATCTAATTTGGACGGACAATTTCCGGAACAACCCTTCTAGTGCAAATTTAAATATATTGTTTTACTTTCACTATTGACTGGCCATTTATAAAATGCAATTTTTTTTGCATGTTAAATTTTTTTATGGCCTTCTATGATAGCCAAATGAGATTGTAATGGGCTGTGAAGCCTTCAAATTTGATCCCTGGCCGTGACTGACGAACTGAAATCTATGGCAATTTATTACAAAATGACCGTTCAAAAACATAAATTTAAATAATTGCAAAATATAAATCCAAATAAATTTTGTGGGCATTTCCTGCTCATTGCTCTATGACAAACTAGATATTTCTCATTATGCGAATATACTACACAAAATCATACTTTATATTAAATGTAGGAACCTAGATCAACTGAAGGAAGGTACATAAATTCGTTTAGAAATGACTAAGGAACTGCTTGCTTCGTTTGCTATGGCTGTGGTAGATAGACCATGCAGCATAAGCACGAAAGGTCTGTCTGGAATTTCAGGAAGCTGGCCCTTCTCCCTCCAACATCTTCACGGATTCCACCATTTGAGGTATGAATGCCACCATAACATGCGAGCAAAAATACCCACCAAAACAAATATCTCCATCATGCTTCCCGCTTCGCTCTGTAGGATTATCTCTTCTATTATTTCACTGGTCCTGCCTTCTTTCACTAGAGCCTAGGCCAAATCCATGATGAGATAGTCAGAGGCTGACTTAGTAGAGGTTTCCAAATCCTTTCTGCCACTCATGATTTCCAATAGCAGAACCCCAAATCTATACAATCACTTTTTTTTGTGAGTTGATCGTAGAGAGCATATTTTGGGGCCAAGTACTTGTGAATCCCTGCTACTTCAGTCATGATATGTGATTCAACTCCATATTTAGTACTCATCCTGGCAAGACCAAAATTGACCACATGGGCATTCATATCGTCATCCAGCAGAATGTTAGTAGATTTGATGTCTCTGTGATAAATGGTGGGCTCAACACCATTGTGCATATAAGCCAACCTTCTGAGTAGATTTGATGTCTCTGTGATAAATGGCAGGCTCGACACCATTGTGCATATAAGCCAACCTTCTGGCAATGGCAGGGATGATGTTCCTTCACTGCATCCAGTTCAAAGGTCACGCCTTGGAATTTCCTCCAAAGAGATGCTCATCCAAACTTCCATTGGCCATGTAATCGTATATCAGAAACCATTGGTGCCCTTTCCTGTTGTCTCTAGCCACTCATAAGCCTCTCAAAACGAATAGATTATGGTCAGAGATCAAATTTGAAGGCTTCACAGCCCATAAAAAATCATTTCACCATCATAGAAGGCTATAAAAAAAATTTAACATGCAAATTTTATTTTATTTTATAAATGGCCAGTCAATAGTGAAAGTGAAACAATATATTTAAATTTGCACTAGAAGGGTTGTTCCGTAAATTGCTCGTCCAAATTATATTGAACCGCATGCAACTGTAGCTTGGGGTCGATGGGCCACTACTAGTCTGCCATCAACTGGACTGCCAATTCAGTGCCAAATTACCAAGGTCCACCATGGCACCATTCATTGTCCAAAATTATGAATCATGAATACGATTGACTGGTGACCATTCACATAAACTGATAAACACTGAATTTAATTTTCCATTTACAATTCCCAAAACTTGGTTAAATTCTCGTCTTGGAGTCGTCCATGTGGCATTTTGTGGTTGATAGAATCATGGTCACTCACATGATCTTACTAGTCATACTATTACAAACTAAATGCTATTAAAATTTAATACTATAAGGCTATCTAAGCCATTAAGTTGATGCGAACGTACAAGTTGCAGTTGCGAATATGCTTCCAGTTCCTTTAACTTTAGAAAGTTAGAACTTAGAAGTTATCTCAGTTGGACAATCGACGAATAATTCATACATCTACGATTCTGCCCCAAATTTGTGGCATTCCTGACACTGACATTAATGTTTTCAGTTCTGTCTGAATTTTCGACCATTACAATTTACGAGTCACGCGACGCGGAGGCGAAGGCGAAAGTTCGAGATTATTATTATGGTTCGACTTAGGTTTTGAAAAGACCACCATTTTCTGCTAAGCTTCACTCTTATGCTACTTGGCGTAATGTTATCAATGATTTATGTTTGTGCCACTATTAATCTGGACGATATCTCATTCTTCCTCTCATGTTGACTGTTTTTGGTTGGAGATTTAAGCCTTACACAGTTCTGAGTTTTCAACTGTATGAGGGTACTTCTCTCTTATATTCAAGATCCCAGTTGAGTGGCTTCCTTTTATATGCATTCTTCTGTATGTTTATTTTTTTGAGTGAGTTCTTCCTAATAGAATACTATTTTATTGAGTTGGAAGGTCAGACATTATTTGCGAAGGAAGTGCAATGTTTTTTCAGGATCTACACCAGGTAAATTTCATTTCTATAGTCCTTAGGGTTTTATTCCTCTTATGAGAGGCTTATCGTCCCTTTCCCCTTTTTGTGGTTTCGTGGTTACTGAATTGACTTCCTCTCTGAGCAAATAGTAAGAGGGTCTGGACTCATGACTAGTTGGGGATTTTCCTAGTGCCGTATGCAATCTTCCACAACTAAAAAATATGTTGTTAGCATACAACGATACTAGTTTAATGCTGCTTGAAAACCTTACCATGTGTAGGAAACTTTAGTGCTTGTATTTATCACATAATCTCTTTGTGGGGAACATTCCAGACTTCATTTCAGAGCTTGTAGAGTTGGAGTACTTAGATCTCTCGTCGAACAACTTCACTGGTTCGATTTCGAAAGACATTGGGACGGGACGGGACGAATCCAAGGTGCCCACGAAGGGATGACCTTCAAGTTCTTTAAGGTATGTGCTACTTTCTCATGGTATTCTCATATCCATAGAACTTTATCTGCTCAATGGATTATCATTCTTGATATTTTTTCCCCTTCATTTGCCCACCTAGATTTTGTAAAGTGTAATGCAAGCAGCAAGACTCTAAGATTCACCTTTTTTGATGGCTTTCCCCCCCCTTTTATTGGGGTGTCTTTGGTTCATCTTTCACTGGTCACTGGTGAGTTGTGAGTGTAGTTAAATGCAATGGATACGGTGTAGAATTTGATAGGTGGGTTGATGAGTGGGGATTTTGATGTATCTGAATTGTTTTAAATGGGAAATTGGAATGGATTATGGCATCTTCTATGTTTTTTACCTTGATAAATTAAATTTAATCTGTGTCAGTATTCTATTTCTTTTAGTTTTTTTGTGTTTGTAAGTTTGTGAATATATCTGGTTTTAAGGATTGAGACACATGTCAGTTTGTACAGTGGAAGGCTAAAGGGATTGAAATTTATGAGGATAAAGGGTAAGGCCCTCTTTCCTTTGCCAATGCTCTATTTGATCAATTGTAGTATGCCCTTCTCTTTCCCTTTCTGCATTTGGATGGGTTTAGTTTGTTTCTGTATTTTGATTTTCTGTGGTAGTGATGGGCTCCAATGATTCAGACTGTCAAGGGTAGTTTCTTGCAAGTTTTAGCCCATTCGTTTTCATTTGCACTGTGGAATGGCATCAAACCATTCAGCTAGCTCTAGGCTCTTCTATTAACCTATGTATGCCATTATTTGTTATGCATGCCACTGCTGACAAGTTTATTTTGATCGTATGTGTATTTGTGTGAGCTACATCCATGCCCTTACCACCTATAACCTATGCTTCGTTAACTTGGCAACCTGTTGCACGTTGTATCTATGAAAATGCCTTTGAATTCAGCCAATGTTTGCATGCAAGTATTTTAACTCTGGGTAGGAACTTGCTTCTCTTAGTGAGAAAAAAAAAAACTTACAAACCTTAAGAGGGGCTGTAAATTACCAATGCAGGTATACATACAATTTGAAATATAGTGCTTACACATATAAAATAGTATATCATAATATGAATAATTAAACATTGGGATGCTGAGTGCCTTTTACATCATAATGAAGGACTATAAATCATAACACAACACAAGTAAATGAAGGACAATGCTACTAACTTGATATTAAAATATTTAGAGCCATTATATGATCCATTAAACAATAAATATTTTGTTGATTTTACATGCCTGAAATTATATTAAAATACCAACTTCTAAAAAAGTAATTGACCATCTTCTCTTAGTGAACTTGCAAACCTTAAGAGGGGTTATAATTCACCATCTTCTCTTAGTGATAAAAACTAAAACTTGCAAACCTTAAGAGGCAAGTGATCAGAGTCATTGTTAGATCTTGTGTTGTGCTTTCCTTAACCAAGTTTAAACCTAGAAATTGGGATAGTTCAACTGTTTTGGGAACAATGAGCTAGTTTCAGCAATGTGGACCTAGAATTTTATGAGTAGATAATGTTGCATGTATCGGAGCTGAGATACTAATATGATAACCTGGGTTTAGACCAAAGGCTGCGGAAATTTATTGATATGTTGAGTCTTTCCCGACTATCATGTTTCTAGTGAAACATAAATGCAATCTTTGAAATGAACATGTATGCTATTGTACATGTACTTGTCCTTGCGTGCATGGTTTGGAATATAATTAATAGGGAGAAAAGTAAGTAGAATGGATGAAGGCCATTCCATAAGCCCATTCCTCTAGGGATAGGGTCTCTCCTCTATTCAGGGTATGTAAAAGTAGGTCAATGTGCTTTTAGTGTTAATTAGATTTAGTTCAAAAAATTTATGGAATGGAGAGTTATTTTTCTCATCCAAGTTATATTTTTATAAGCGACATATTGAGCTCATAATGTTGTTTTTGACTTGACCTTTTATCCTAAAGAATCTAAAATAAATCACCTATGAGTGAAAATAAAAATGAGTATGCAAAATGATTGAAATTTTGTAATTAACTTGTCTATAAATCTTGAAAACCATTCCCAACCTACCAAAATTCTGTTTCCAGTTTCTGAAACACTTCCAAACCGAGAAACCTGAAAACACTTCTATAATGCTAGAAACTGCTCAACAATTTCCTGCAATTTCTAGAAATGTTTCCTTACAGTTCAAAATCCAGAAACTGCCAAAAATACAGAAATCGTTGGCGATCTTTGGCATTTTTTTTCTTTTCTTTATCGTGAAGTTCAGTAAGAAATAAGAAAAAAAGTTACATATGTCTGATCTTTCCCAACCAGTTTACTTAAAAAAAAATGTATGGTTATGTGGTGTTGGTTATAGCACCTAGTCTTAAGTTGATAGAGTCTACAGCAAAAGTCTGATCGGATGATGAGTTGTGATCTAAATGGTCATTTGAAAGGTTTGATTTTTGCATTGTAGTTATTGAAGAAATCTTGTTTTGTGTTTCCCATCGTCTCATATTTCACTACTTAGTATTGATTTTGAGTTATAAGGTTCGTTCTAGAAAAAATTATGAATTTGATAGATACGTGATGCTTCAAAAAATTTGTTGCCATTTTTGGAAAAAATTTCCTAGCATTTCCCCATTTTATGTTGTTTCTTATGTAAATTACCTGAATTTTTTTTATATTTTTAAACACTTACCATACCCATTCCTCATATTTCATTTTTCTATTCTATTACATCCATACACAATCTTCATGAAAACTATTTCCTCATTTCAAATCAGCAAATTCTGGAGTCTAATTTTATCAAAATCCGTATCGATTTCTTTTTATTGACCTTGAGTCTAACCAAGGTTGGTGATAGACATATGTTGGTTATGAATTCCTTTGATTGCTTAGTGGTGGGAGGAAGGTGACCATTGAGAGGTACTTGATTACCTAGTAATAAACTTCTCTGAAACTTGACCCTAGAATAATCACACCCCCCGATAAAGGAAGCAGGGTATGTTCATCAGGCCTTTCTTATTCACATTCGAACTCTTCAAACCATGTTTTGCACTGCATATTTTTCTTCCTTTTTTCTTCAGCTCATCTTGGTTGATTTTCACTGGAATCATTTGTCTCTCCACAACGGTCATTTCTATGTATAAAATAAGATAGATAAGATAATTTTATTAATTTTAGTAATGTCCAAAGGAAGATAAGAGGATTAATTTTTACAAAGCCTCCAATTATTGGGTATATAGTCTTATTTCATATATGAGTAACTCATGAGGGGTTCATTTTTAATTATTTAGACAACTTTTTATTGGGTGTTGCTTGTTTAAACCGGTTCCATCTGTTTCTGGATATACTTGTTCCCCAAAACTCTCATCCATATGAGAGTATCAGGGTTATGAGTGTTTGGAAGAGGGAGATGAGTTGCTTGCATTCATCCATTCTCATGATCCCAAATTTTAGAGAATGCATGATGGGAAATATCCTCCACTCTTTGGAGGACTTAGTAATGGGGTTGATGCAAATGCAGTTTTTACTGCGTCAAAAGAAAGATGGTCATCCCATATAAAAAGTACATTATTTTTTAAAAGAGCCCAACATTTCAGTCCCAAACCTTTCTTTCCTTCATCTATTTTGGAGCAAGAAATTATATTTCCACCCTCTTTGCTGTCTTTACCTTGTAAATGCATTCCAACTTGGCCTCTTGTTGAAATCTAGTCCCAAATACTTGTATTTTTAGGTTTTCTCTGATTCTGTAGTGGTTTCCTCCAAAGTTGATTTGTTGTTTGCCTTGTAATTTTCTATACCAACCTTCACTTTCGTGTTGATTATGTTCTACAGAGGAATTTTTTTCACCCAATTCAACTTACCTTGTCAGTAAGAAAAGTTGATTAAAATATCGAGTAACTAAGTTTTTTTTTTGGCAACTATGTGAGTTTTTTTTTGGTTGACACTACTTATTTTAAACTCAAGAGAAGTATTACAACCTTCATTAGGTATTATAATCGGTCCAAATAGGTTGGGAACCTTATTGCAAGTTGCATGGGAGGAATGCCTCTTTAGGGGTGAACAATTTGTGGGCTGGTTAAACTGCCAATGTATTGAACATTCTTTAGCAGGTTATTGCATGAGGAATTATGACAGGTCCAAATAGGTTGGGCATCACAAGTGGTTTGCTTGCAACTTTCCAAGTTGCATGGGAAGAATGACCCTTTAGGGGTGAACAATTTGTGGGATGGTTAAACTGCCAATGTATTAAACATTCTTTAGCATGTTATTTAAACTTGTAGTGATTGCCAGGTTGACACATCCTCCTAGATCTACATGTCATGTGTCCCCTTGTTGTACACACTTTACACACATTGTCCAAGTGTACAATACATGGAGACACTTGTCCGGTTTAGGACATGTGTCCGATTTCTATCCAACACTTAGACCCTATGTGTCCTACTGTGTCTGACACTCTGGAGCCAAAAGTGTTAAAAAAAGGTGCGAAGTTCAAAAAATGTGTCTTGATGTGTGTTTTATGTAGTTTTGTTTTCTAATTATTAAAAAAACATATATCCTTCTTTAGTGTTTTATCTCTTCTTTAATTCCTTTTTAAAGTTGTTACATTGTGAAGATGCCAATTTCCCATTAGTAACGAATGTCAAGCTCCACTTCACCTTTAGGAAATGTTTTGAGCTTTATTTAGGTCATGCACTGAGCATTCAAGTAATCTAATCTTCCAATTCATTTTTCCATATTATTTTTTCTTCCAAACATTGATTTATTTACCAAGCATAGTGGATTTTGCTAGTAGTGTATGAAGATATGGCTACTAAACTCTCTTTTTGATAATCAGTCATTTATGCTCTTTACATTTTATTGTCTTGGTTTTATTTTTTTCTTGTAAAATAAACAAAGGAACATTTTTCCATTCCCCATTCACTGGTTGCATATGATGCTAGCTTCTTGATGAAAATAATTATATTTAAGGTTTTAACTTGAAGACAAGCAAGCTTGGAATTGCACATGCATTTCCATCCCTCACTGAACTTGTTTGAAAAAATGTTTTAGCGGGCCATTTTTGAACTTGAGAATTCCAATCTTAGTTTGCTTGGTTCAACATTTTCAGTCTACTTATATAAATTAGTGGATGCATTTTCATATTTGTTGAAGAGTAGACGTTTTACCTTTCATTGGCTTGCTGGAAATAAAAAATTCAGTGTGTATGTTCAAGATCGAGAATGTGATTCCAATCCTATTTGGAATGAGAAATAATTATTGTTTTCTATTCCAAAACAATTTTGTTTTAAAATATAACTCTCAATTAAGTTTCTAGTCTTTCCCTACATTTCAAGATTACAAATATCATAAGAACCATCACAACCCTTAAAACACTTATAACAACCATCACTGCCCTAGAGTACGAGTCATTACAATAGTGTCGCTATACAATCAACCCTTATCTTTTGAATATCCACACAAAGAAGCCGTATAAGTTGGAACTCTTTGGACTTTTAATTTGTTGAAGTTGAAAGTATTAGAGTGTATGAGAGCAATGCTTTTTTTAATAATAGTTTTCCTTACATATTTATCATTTTTAGTATTTCATATGTTTAGATAGTTATGCAAAAAGAAAATCCGTGTAATATTTATTTTAGTATTTTTGTGGAAATGGTTTCAAGTTATAGAGTTATAGAGAAATTGCAGATATTTAAAGACTTCTATTTCTTGGATTCCTTCACAACTTAAAATATTTTGATGGGTTTCTATGGGGCTCATGAATGATTTTTTTGCTGTGTAATTTACTAAGAAACAATGTCTAGAATTGGTCGACCTAAAAAACATGGGAGACAAATGACGCTTGATAATGCGTTTAACTTGAGTCGACATGATTCAAATGTTGAAGAAGATGTTGATTTTGAAATAGATACGAATATTGAAGAAGAAGGTCCTCTAGAGAAGAAAGGAAAAGGAGTAGCTATCAAAAGATCATTCAAACCTGCATGGAAGTTAATGCACAAATGGGCTTATCCGATAATAGGTCCAAATGGTTAAGAGCACATCAAGTGTTTATGGTGTGTTAAATTCAAATGTGATACACCATTTGCAAAGGAAGGTAGTAGTACAATCCAATTAAGTGGATTAAATGTTCATGCATCATCTGAGGCTCATAAACGCTCAATTAAACTATTGGAATATGAATAGAGACATCCATGCTTACCCATCTCAAAGCATATTGAACTTATGTTGGATGTTGAAAAATCCAGAATAATTAGTGCTATGGAAACTATGTATTTTGTGGCTATAAAAAATTACCTTTAGAAATGTACAAAGACTTATGTGACCTACACAGGTATAAGGGAACTCCTAATATGCCATTAAACAATGAATATTCTTTGTATATTAATGTCACTTCCAGTAAAGAGTTGTTACTTGCATCAAAAGAGGTTTATTGGGAAAAGTTAAAGGTAGAAATTTGTTCCAACCTTTTTTATTCCATTTTGGTTGATGAAAGCATAGATAAAACAATGGAGCAACATTTGATAGTATATATTACCTATTTAATGGATGGAGAAAGAGGGTCATGCGTGACAAAAAAAATTCAACTTCTGAATACCAAAGACAGCACTGAACAATCCATGTATGAAGTAGTTTCAGGGTTATTATTTGAGATGAAGTTATCAAAATATCAAATCGTGGGTTTTGGGTCAGATGGAACCTCATCTATGAGAGGTATTTGTGAAGGCTTGGCAGCTAAGTTGCTTCGGGAGGTGCCTCATTTATTATGTATATTCATTGTATAGCACATCACGAGGCCTTAGCTATAACAGACACTTCAAACTATTTTCTTGAATTTAACTATATTGATAAACTAGCCAATAAAATATATTCATGGGTAGGAAAATCAGCAAAGAGGAATGGAGAGTTTAAGAGTTTGTTGGACCTATTTCAAATTGACAAGATGCAAGTACTTCAAATTCATCAAATTAGGTGGCTTTCTACGGGGCAGGTTATGAATAGGCTTGTAAAAATCATGCCAGCATTGTCACAAGAGTGGAAAAATAATGATGCAAAGATGTACGGAATGGGAACACTATTTCAAGTTCAATTTTGCATCCATTTTCTTGCTGATGTCCTTACTGAAATAAATAAACTAAGTCAACAATTTCAAGAAGAACATATTGATATAACGTCCATTGGTACACAACTAGATGTTATCATTGAACATCTTCGGAGGAGATACTTGCGAAACATATTTGGGGATGGTTCTCAACATGTTTCATATTTCTTAAAGAAATTTGAAAATAGAAATTTGGAGTATATTGATAATACAGATGTCTCACATGTCCATTCACTAAGATTTGAACCAATACCAAATTCACTTGGGTTTGGTTCTGTGGAAGATTGTATTGACTTAGGAAAAAAATTTATCCAAAAGTTGATTGATTGTCTCAATGACAGGTTCACAGATTTACTACCTATATTCAATGCAACAAAATTTTTCATTCCTCGTTGTTACTTTGAAGAAGAGGATGAAAGAGATTCTGAAACAAAACAATGGTTGTTACGTCTATGTGAAAAATTTGATGTTGGAAACTCACCTATAATTGAAACTGAAAAATATGAAAGTGAAATGGAATGTTTTGTTGTCACTCTACATTGAGCATATCCAAAGAAAAACATATTTGGAGCATGGGAGAAATGTAGAGGTGAACCAGAATGGTGTTATTCTTTTCCAAATTTAATGAAATTGTGGAAAATTGTTCTTATTATTATAGCAAGTACTGCTAGTTGTGAAAGATGATTCTCTAAGATGAATCGTATAAAAAATTATGACAGATCTAGAATTTGTTTAGAACTTTAGACACTTTAATGTTTTTATCTTTATCAGCACCTCAAGAGTTGCATGAGGTATATTGGAATGCAACTTATGAAACTTGGAGAAAAATGAAGTTGCGACGACCTCTTCCACTAGGTTGAGTAACCTGTTTATGATACTATACTGTCTATTGTTTTGCAGTTCGATATAAGACTATTAACGTTTTTGCAGTTCGATATAAGACTGTTAATCTTTCTGCAGTTCAATATAAGGTTGTTAACATTTTTGTAGTTCGATATAAGACTATTAATGTTTCTACAATTCGATATAAGACTATGAGCACTATGTAGTGGAAACTATTTTCAATGTGATTCTATGAGGTTACCATATGTTTAGTAGGACTTATATGGCAATTATAATAGTCTTTTCAAGCATATAACAATGATAAGATAATGGTTTGATACGAAGGAGAGAGTAATTTTGAAATATTGATTTATATTTAAAAAAAATTATTATTAGTCTTTAACTGATTTTGTCCATTTCATCCAATTGATAAAGTCCTTCTCTATTCATGGGAATTATACCTTGGCTTATTTAGCACCTAAGAAAAATATCTTTTATTTTTTATTTTTTTAATGAAATATCTTTTTCTAACATCTTTCATATTTAAGGCATACCCAAGTTGCATTTTTATTCAGATTTGTTATCATATTTATATATTTTATCATATTGCTATCATATTCATATATTTTATCATATTGCTATCATATTCAATTCAATTCCTTTTTCATCAATTGGGATTAAAATTTCAAGGAGCTATATACCACATATGATTGAATTAGGTGTAATCCTAGATCTCAAAACAACAATTCCAAAGGCTTGAAGTTGAAATTACTAGAAACCTGGATATTATGACCACAAACACATGACCAGTTAATTCACGTATTAATCAATTGATCATATACTGCTGGAATATGTTTGGAGAATGTTAAGTCGAAATGTTGTACACTAGCTATGAATGTGAGCTTCTGGCTGAAAGAAATACCAAGGCCAATCATATAAAATTTAGTTATGATAGTATGGCAATGCACAACAAATTGGTGATTTCTTTCATTTTTTTCTAACACATGAATAGGATTTCAAGCTATATCTAGATGGAAAATATTTCTGGCATTTATGTTTTCGTTTTACAGATATTACACTAGGAGCGTGAATAAAGTACGTTAGAATGCTCGAATTTAAGGGTGGTTATAGCTACTATTTGACAACTAATGCAATCACAGGAGTATGAATATTACTATGCCAGCTTATTTCAATGGAGTTGTGGTGATAGAGAGCCTTCACGATTTAATAAAAAAGATACAAATGAATCAATATACATAAGCTTAGAGAGAATTGGCCATAGAGTAAACCAGAATGTTGTAGGTTATAACTAATTGTTTGATAGGTAATGTAATGCAAGATTAGAAAATTGGCTTTATATATTGTCTCCAAATACAAGAGCTTCTTTTATGACATATGACACTCCCAATACTGATATTAACAATATTTTTTCAGGTATATCAATTGCAACTTAAAGGTTTTTTGCAATAGTGTTGTTGGGTAATCTCATGTTGGATTAGCATGCAGGGTTTGATTTATAAAATATGTGAAATTGTTTCAATAATTAGACGTGGTGAGGTGCCTATATGAAAAATTGTTCTAAGTTGGTTTTAAGAGGAATTCCAACAATGTCAATTACAATTTCAAGGTTTATTTGTATAAGTAGTGTTGCTTGTCAGCATGTTTTGCCAGTATATTTTGACTTACTAAGATGTAAAACTTTTTGAATAATTCAACCTATTTAAATCTGTGAGAGATTTTTATTTGCTATTTTGGCAGCAACTGGTTTTTTTTTCGCAGATTCTGGCAGCAACTGTTTTTTTTTTCATAGATTCTGGCAGCAGTTGGTTTTTTTCAACAGATTCTGGTAGCAACTAGTTTTTTCAGGTATACCAATTGCAACTTGAAGGTTTTTTTGCAATAGTCTTGTTGGGTAATATCATGCTGGATTAGCATCCAGGCTTTTGTTTATAAAAGATGTAAAATTGTTTCAATAATTAGACGTGGTGAAGTGCCTATATGAAAAATTGTTCTATGTTGGTTTTAAGAGGCATTCCAACAATGTCAATTGCAACTTCAAGGTTTATTTGCATAAGTAGTGTTTATTGTCAGCAGGTTTTTCCAGTGGATTTTGAATTACTAAGATGTAAAACTTTTTGAATAATTCAACCTATTTAAATTTATGAGATATTTTTATTTGCTATTCTGACAGCATTTGGTTTTTTTTTTCACAGATTGTGGCAACAACTGGTTTTTTCAGGTATATCAATTGCAACTTAAAGGTTTTTTTTCCATAGGCTTGTTGGGTAATATCATGCCAGATTAGTATGGAGGCTTTTTTTTAATAGAAGATGTGAAATTGTTTCAATAATTAGACATGTTGAAGTGCCTATATGCAAAATTGTTCTATGTTGGTTTTAAGAGGCATTCCAGCAATGTCAATTGCAACTTCAAGGTTTATTTGCATAAGTAGTGTTGCTTGTGAGCATGTTTTTCTAGTAGATTTTGACTTACTAAGATGTAAAACTTTTTGAATAATTCAACCTATTTAAATCTATGAGAGATTTTTATTTGTTATTCTGGCAGAAGCTGGTGTTTTGTTTCATAGATTCTGGCAGCAACTGGTTTTTTCAGGTATATCAATTGCAACTTAATTTTTTTTTGCAATAGTCTTGTTGGGTAATATCATGCTGGATTAGCATGATGGTTTGTTTTTATAAAAGATGTGAAATTGTTTCAATAATTAGACGTGGTGAAGTGCCTATATGCAAATTGTTCTATGTTGGTTTTAAGAGGCATTCCAGCAATGTCAATTGTAACTTCAAGGTTTATTTTCATAAGTAGTGTTGCTTGTGCGCTGATTTTTCTAGTAGATTTTGACTTACTAAGTTGTAAATTTTTTTTAATAATTCAACGTATTTAAATCTGTGAGAGATTTTTATTTGCTATTCTGGAAGCAAATGTTTTTTTTTTCACAGATTCTAGTAGCAGCTGGTTTTTTTTCATAGATTCTGGCAGCAGTTGTTTTTTTTTCACAAATTCTGGCAGTAGTTGTTTTTTTTTTCACAAATTCTGGCAACAATTGGTTTTTTTTCACAGATTTTGGGAGCAACTGGGTTACTCCCACATGGAAGCATGGTGGCTTTAACATCAAACTATTCACTCTGAATAAGTTGACTTGGAATATTTGAAACTTTGAAGTTTGAAGTTCAGATTGCAAATAGCACATAATCAAGGATGGGTCAAGTTGCATGATCTAAGGTAAGTGGACATTATTTTAAGCATAGTACCCTTGTTTGTTTGAACTATGACGATCATTTCTGAAATCCATGTCATGGACAAAAACCTGAAATTACACTTAAGGTAAGTGGACATTATTTTCTGCATATTTAAAAAATTATGCAACAACATAGTGTGTTTGTTTTTTGTACGAGTTTTTAAATTGAGATTCTTCCAAAACGCTAAGTAAGTTGGTTCTGTCTAATTAGATGGGATAATGGAGTTATTCTAATATGTATTTCTACTCTATAGGTAGGTGAGATGTATCACATCTCTAATAGTATTTTGCTTCAATATAAGGTTTTGTTTTTATGTAAATATGTATCTAATACATGTTTTTTAAGTTTGTAGGTTTGGTTTCAACCTTCAACATATTCGCGAGGAGTTTGGAATTCAGTAAGATTAAAATAAAGGTAATGAAATGAAGCACTTTACGATTTGATATTTTGTTGTAGTTAAATGGAATTTCTTCTAATTTACACACTATCCTTTTAATTTTAAAATGAGTTTAATTAGGATTACTATTTTTTCAAGTTAATGGTGGCCTTAGACTACAATCCCAATATAAACATGGTGGCTATGTGATCGTCAATGGAAAATAGATGTGATCTCTACCTGTAACGGGAATCAGGATCTTGGATCAGGTATAATCGTATCCTTCGAGTTGTAAGGAAAAAAACGCCAGTATTGTTGGGTCTATGCCGGATCTTACATACCCCCATGGTTTTTTTTATTGGGCAATAGCTCATAAGATCAGAGGTGTTGGTGTGATAACATTTCTGTCTTGAAAGCCTCCTTTCTCTCACTAGAGTTTCAACATGTCTACCTGGAAAACAATAAGAAGGAATACTGTTTATCCAAGGAGGCTCTCCCTATGGCCTCTAGTCTCTTGTCCTTCACAAAATTCTATGAAGGTAGTATTATTGGGGGAGGTGAGATTCAACTCTTCTAGAATATCACTATAGAATTTTATTTGTGCATGCCTTTTGGCATTGATGGAAGTATTTAGATGTCTTCAGTATCCTCTGATGAAGCTCATCTCCTTATGATTAGTCGATCCCTCGAGTTCCTCCCTCGATAAACGACCTGGGTTCTACTTGCGATCTCGTTGGACATGTATGACTCTCTCCTCATAGAAAGGCAAGTTTTTTCTTTGCTCTTGTTGATGCCCAATTTTGTCATCATTTTAGATCTATAATCATGCTATCTTGGTACTTTTTTTTGTCTTTTTTGATGTATCAAGTTCATATTGCTCATCATTCTGACATTGATATTGACTTAGGTACCTATTTTTGAATTATGTTTAATTCTTCCCTATTTTTCCATTAATTAGCATCTCATATGGTACATTCATATCAAATTAACATTTTTTAAAACCATTGGGCATATAATTTTGCTGATACATGTTGTGTTCTCATAGAGACACTCATTTAGATGCTCATTCGCATACGGACGACCATTCAACCCTTCGTTCACACCTCAAAAATCATTTGTTTGCCTACTTTGACGCATTGAAGACGCCAACAAAAACATGGGTTTGTTTCCCACTTGGAGCACATGGTTCGTGAGATTCTGCCTGTAAATATTCGGTTCATGACTTGCCTAAGCATCCAACGCTTCCATTTCCCATGTCTAGGAAACCACCACGCGCGATTTAGGAAAAAACATGGTCTATTCATTTATGGGTTGTTTCCAACATTGAAGGTACTCTATTATTAGAGAGGTCACCCACTGAAAGGGTCGACCTTCTCTCTATTGTAAATGAATATAAAAAGACATCTTAGGTTGTGAAGCCAAGGAGAGAAAAAAATGTCTTGTAATTTTGCTTCAGATTTTAATATAGAAACTCTGTTCAGTTGTTAGTGTTATCTTTATTTTCATGGTTGGTGATTGAGTAGATTAGAAATCACCCTAAATAGAATGATCTTTTGATGTCACAATGTTGTAACCATATCTTTTGATTCACATGAATATCAAGTTAAGCTATTTTCTTCTAAAAAAACATGATGGCTATGTACTCTCTCTTTCATCATATTGTCATTTTTTTCCTATAAATTGTTGTTAATAAATGCTGAAGTTTTGATGTAATATGAGAAAAATTATTTATTTTTACATGTCAAACTGCGAAGGGTTCAATATCTCACAACCCTTCAAAGTGAAATGGGACCCTGCCCTTCAAATTTGATCCCTGATTACGGTGCTTGATGTTGTAAATTATCTCCACTTCGTTCAAGAATTGGGAATCCCTTTCCTCCGTGTAGTTTTTATTCTCTTCAGGGCGATCTGCCGAAAATCCAGAAGCGTTCCCTTGTGTCCCATGGAAAACATCCCTTTGCCATGAGATTGGCGTCGCTGAAATTATCGGTGGTGCCCTTGATCTGTCAAACGTCAAACCACACTGCGTTGGTGTTGGTTTTCACGGTTGCCTCCAGAAGGATCAATCCTCACGAATCGCCTGTGCACCGCAGAAGGATCAATCCTCCTCATCCACAGATAATAGAAAAGGCCTACAACAGAGATGAGAAAGAGGGCCGTTGCAGTGCCCATGAAAGCGTAGGCCAAAACGTGGTGATCCGGTCTGGTTTGGACTGAGGGCAGTCGAAAGATATATTGTGCTATATTTTTGTTCTTGGGGCCGAACCCATTAACTACTCCGGCGGCATACAAAAGTGTTAAATAAAAACATTTCAAACTCATCGCCTCTGTCAAGTTTCTATACATGTCCATCAGCATCTTCTGAACAAGCTTTCGACTATCGCTGCATTCATCACAGGCATCCAGATCTTAGAGGTCGCCTTTGCAGGCCGAATCTAGCAGAGTAGTACCCAGTTTGTGGATCCAGTCCTCCTTTGTTTGTATTCCTGCGTACAAGAGGGTGCTTGAGACGAACCCAGACGTTCTACTCTTCGAACAGATTTCCACCAAGTATGGCGAGAGACCCAGAGAATCGAGATGCTGCTGAAATAGCCGGAGATAGGCGATGACAGAGGCATTACTGGGAATATCGAACATGGATGAATCTCTAAGGTTCTGAGCTAATCCTATACCGAACAAGCTCAGCAGATTCTGGTAGCATTCAGGTTTAATGATGGCCAATTCACATGAAGACTTGTCCCATGGAAATTAGCAGACATAATCAAGATTTATTGAACATTCTGCATCAGTGAATGCCCAATTTAACAACAACATTATCAGCAAGATAGTCTCCAACATTTTCATTTTTCTTCTCATAACCTTCGTTGCATTGAGGAATCATGGCAACAACATAGTCTCCAATTAGATCTTCATTTTTCTTTTCATCATGGCTGTTGCATTGAGGAATCGCTACGTGGATACATATAACATGAATGTAATGCACGACCTTTGGTCCTGCAACAATGTTTCCCTTAGCAATTTTCTCGCAGAGTCACAAGAATCCTCTAGTTTAATGGCCACTGGTTGGAAGATGAGATCTTGATTCTTTTGCACGTTTTATTATTTGATCTCCCTGTATCTCCGTTTATACGTATATTAGATGAGTTTGATTAGATAGTCCATGTAATATCACCAATGGTATAAAGTTTGTTAAATTTAGGAATTGTTGATGGTTTGCAATGTTAAAACTAGCATTTGAAACCAGAGGTGCAAAGGAACGTCGAAGAGGATCAACCTATAAAAAGTGAGTGAGAAATAAACAAGATTATATCTAACAATATTAGTTAGGAAATTTAAATTAAAAACAATTTAGGTTGGTAAAAATAATTTAAGTAGGTAAAAATTTTGAAAAATTAAAAATGTGAAAACACTCTAAACATTAAAATTATAGGTAGAAGATTTATTTATAACTTGTATTGAAGGAACAAGTATTAAGCTACACTTATATAGGAAGGATTGGTTATGAAACCATACAAGGACTTGCATCAATATAAGCAATCAACTTAAAATAGGAAGGGAGCAGCATTAGGTCATTTGGCAATCAAGCTACATCTAAAACCTGCACCATATTATTTGAAAACTAAAAAGGAAACATAGCCCCCAATTTCATAGCTAGTAATCACATTTTTATATAATTATTATGAAAAAAAGTCCTTTATAACTATTTCATTAAAAAAATAATATATTGATAAATGAAACACTACAATTAATACCACAACAAAATGGAACACTGAAATTTATCAAAATATAATGAATAGTCCAAATCACAATATATAACAAGTTTATTGAACTTGACACTTTTCCAAACTAGCAAGGATGAGATATCATAGCATATACAAGACATGTCCGTTTGCTTTTAAAAAAGAGAGCTATACCAAGTGGGATTTAGAGGGCAATTACAACTATCCTTTACAATGAACACCATATCACAATTTGGCATGGCATGGAAAAAAATAATCTTATTAAAAACAAGACTCCAATGTGTTCTTATAACTGATGTCGTAACAACTATAAAAAGGAAAAACATGTTTGATACCAATCAAAATGAACAATAATAATCATGTGTAGGATTCAACATAAAAAGATGGTGTTGCAAACATTTCAGGCCAACATAGAAATTTTAGGTACATGAACATTGTATCATCGTCTTGCGAAATGGCAATGACCCTTTCCCTTTTCAATATTGTAAAGTTGTTTTCGAATCATCTACTTTGAGAAATTGTTGCATCTGACTTGTATGTTGCATCTGAATTGCAAATAGATGTGCATAGTTGATTGGAGCAAGTGCACAAGAAACACATAATGATCAAATCAAACACATTTAACAAAAGAAAAAGACATTTCAAATGTGAATATAACATTCATGGCCTTTAATAAGATTAACATATTAATATGAATAAATTGCAATTGTTCTTTGATACCTGCAGAGAAAGAAATCCTATTAGAATTGCAATCAAACATCAAAAGATTAAATGCAATTTACGAAATATACTTACGGATGAACTATTTCACTATAGATTCTTAAGTATTAACAAAAAGTGGTAGGCATTTATAGAAATTATAGACAAATCTAGGCTATCATTGAAATATTTTCTATATATTTCTTTTTTGAACATTGGATCCTAAACAACTTTTCTTACATTTAATTTTCCTACTTCGAAAATATGTATTTCTTAGTTACAACTACTAAAAAATGCTTCCATACATCGAGCAACCCTCAAACCAAAGAAGCAAAACTTATTTCGTCTGTGCTAAAATATATGAATATTTGTTTCATTTGCAATCAAACAAGATTTCAATGAACAAGCTTAGCATTATAGGCTTCCAAATCCATTTTGGAAAGATTCATGTTGATCTTGGAAGCAGTATATATAAGGACGGAAAAACAAAAATGGGCTTACGGTAATGGCATAGCATAGGTTGAGATTTCAACTAGTATATTTGGCATCATAAATCAAGGCTACTCCTCCATCCACTCACCATTCTTTGCAATTTTTCCAAACCCTTCTTCACTTATCTTCCCAAAGATTCGCCCTTAGCTGACATCCCTTTCTTACTTCAAGAGAGCTTTCATATAATACCCGTATTAATAAGCCAATCCTTTCTTCAAAACAAAGTGAACAAATGGATTTTACTTCCTTCTCCACTTATCTTCCTAAAATATTGCTTAGTTGACATTCCTTTCTTCAACACAACTTTCATATAATACCTATATTAACAAGCCAATCCTTTCATCAAAACAATGTGAACAAATGGATTTTACTAAACTGTTGAGAATTTTTAAGTAAAAGATTTAAAGTATTCGGGCATCAAGGTTAAAACTTGAGCAGTACCAATGCTCATCATATCAAATTGTATTTACCTTGAATATTAGTCCTAAATAAACCAATTTTAGAGATAACGAAACATAAAAAAAAGTCTATATGTGTGATAATAAAACATATTCCATGAATCATTATATATATAAATGTGTACTTAACTCTGTTGTTTAGCCATTATTGTGTACACATGTAAACAATATTATTAAATAAACCTCTATAAATTATTTAAATGCTAACAACCTTTTGAAGAATACATATTTCAAAATTTTTAATTTCTAGTTGAAGGCATGTATGATTGAAGAGTACAACTTTAATGACACTCTCCCAGAGAATTTATATGCTAACAACCTTTCAAAGAATACATATTTCAACATTTTTAATTTCTAGTTGAAGGCATGTATAATTGAATAGTACAACTTTAGTGACACTCTCCCTCTCTGGGTGAAAGATAGCATAAACCTAAAAGTTGAAAATTACCTTCAGAAATACACATGCTCGTTTACAAAAAATATGGAGGTCAAAGGAATATTTCCAAATCTTCATATTATGGAATAACCATTTGGTTAAATTATACACAAAGTATAAATTGTACACCTATCTGTGCATAAATCTATTCCTACAAACCATATTTAAGAGGATAACAGTCCTATTGAGTAACCATCCTAGAAACCATTTTTAAATGGACATTGAAAGTTTCACAATCTAATAAACAACATGTAATGTCAAAACCTTTGGATTTAGAAGTCCATCTTACTACGTTGGGTTTGTATGCCAGCTCTGAGGTGCAATTTTTTGGGAAGATTTTCATTAACTTTTTAATTTATGCATTGGAAATTTGTTCAAAAACGAAACTATCATATTTTGTAGTGGCTCTCCAACTATATTATAAGGCCGTGTACAGTAATATATGTCCTGGAATATATTTGTGAAGAAAACCATCTTATACAATAGATAACTACAATGATAAACTAACCATAGATGATTGCACCAGTCCCCCCATTTGTCACATACCCCAATTTTGTAAAATTATGTAAATTGTTTTATTATATTTTTGAGACATTATGTTAAAATTAATCCTAAGTAGGGAATTGATGACTCAGCAGAGTCAACAATAATGGAGTGTAATTCAGAATATTTTATTATTTAATAAATAAATTATGGAGACAACAGCATGGGAGAGCTGTTAAAAGGAGGTTACTGGTCAAACTGGTGGATGGAACTAGGTGGCAGGAAAAAGACAAGTGGCAGCATCCTCAAACACTTCCTAAGTTGCAGGTGGCAACTTCCCTATATTTGGGGTCATGATTCCCCAAGAAAGTGGAATGTGAGCAGGTGGCTCATTAAATGATAGTTAACCCAACTAAGACCTAGGAAATCTTTAAAAGTACTCAATGAAGAGAGCTCAAGCTGCTCAGTTATTTTCCAGAGAGAATGCATTCAGGTGAATGTTATTCAGGAAATTCATTGAGGAAGAGGGAAAAATAGTAAGGAAGTTGTTTGAGAGGAATGTTGCAGTAACTTGGTTATTTTACAGCTTTTTAGCTGGGAGAACTTACTGATAAGTTCTGAGTTAATACTGAGTTGAAGACTAGTATCTGACTTTGCTGCACCTAGTTCCAGCCAGGGAGACCAGAGCAAGATCAGGGGTCTTGAGAAGTCGTTGTCTGAGCGCTCTCTAGGAGTTGGTAGGGAGGAACGACCTCCCATTGCTGTTGTTGTCCACAGCTTAAACAGGTTCTGTCATTATTTCTTTATAATTTCTGAGTATGAATGGATGCATGATTAAGTTTATTATAGGTTTGAGTAGCTGGTTAGTTTTCA
>LPNX010004809.1:99882-113859 GCA_001517045.1 Pseudotsuga menziesii | reverse complement strand
GACTAAATATTTTTGCAGTAGAAGTTATATTTGTTTCCTTCTATTTTGAAATAAATACATTACCGACAGAAGGACACAAGTATTTATCTGTACTTATCTAATAGATGTTACATTCAAAGTATTTTAGTAATAGACTGCATTATAGCAGAGAATGCAAATTTTTCCAAGTTCTGTACACTCATTTTATTCAGCTAGGTCAAAGTATATTTTTATAACTGTTATTCTATTTTAAATCTGGTAAATAAATGCTATTTCATATACAGGTATTTAAATAGATACTATATAAAATTATACTGTATTATTAAATAAGTATTATAAAGAAATATTCAAACCTGATAACTAAATAAAGAACCCTAATTAAATAATGGGTAAATAATACTAAAACAACATTCATAGTATCAGCAGAAGAAGTAGTAGTGTATTATAATACTACAATGAAGCAATATGTTATATAGTATAACAAATAACATTCAGGTAGTATATTAATATACTAATTAAGACTTAGTCATTTATACCCAGAATACAGATAAATAAAGTATATTTATGATCTAATCTTCCAATGTGCTACGTAAACAAAATAAATATTATTAAAAAGACATTGGTAATAATTAAAAGATTACACAAGAGTAGCATTATATTACTAATATCAAAATATAAAAGCAATATTGTTACAAACTGCAGAACAGGGTTAAAAACCCTAGATTTATAATTATTGCAACTAAGTAATAAATAAATAAAAATGGACATTACAGTCACATTATAAAAACAATATTATAAGACTGTAATGAGCCTGAAGGCTATTAATATATTATACAAATCTAAAAAAACAAGTAACGATGTATGAAATAAATCATGGTTTATCTGTACCGAAAGGAGAAGGTATGAGTACAGGACGCTCGACAATCGAGCTTATGTTTATAAACCTAATCAGTAACTTAACGAGACAAATGTCTCTTCGTTCTAAATCGTATTAAATAAAAATAACTAATAACATTTACAGCTAGGCTATTAAATGAAGCACAGTAAGCATTCTTTTGTTTTCTTTTATCTTTTCAATACAGCATTAAGTAAATACAAGAAAAAGAACCAGTTTTCAAAATATGGTAGAACAGAGGGTAAAAACCCTACCCACAATAAGTAATCACATAAGATTGAAAACTCTTTTCATTTATTAACCCATAGCTGTAAATGCAAGGCTCACGGCCTGCAAAACTTAAATACAGTAAAAGCAAGGCTCACGACCTGTAAAATCTCTTAAACACCGTAATAACGCGAAGGCTTACAGCCTGCATGTTGTTGTTTACAAACCTATAGTAATTAAAATCAAAGCTGTACATTCACGGCCATAGCCGGAGGATTCTTGACAGAGCTAGGGTTATACCCATAGCGTAAACATTAAAAAAAACAAACAGTTCAAAAACCACGAGGACAGAATGGCCGTAGAACAACCAACGCCATCCTTAAGATGCAGACAAAGATGATAAGCCATGGAAGGACCCAGGGCTTACCGTAGCTGGAGATGTAACCCTGAATCCGAAGAAGGCATCGAAGTATAGTAGGTTCACCTGCGAAGAGATTTAATTGCAGCCGAGCGTTAGCATTTACTTAAAAGATAAATAATAACTTATAAATTTTGCTGTGCAATGAAATTAACAATTTTAGCATTACCTTATCAGTTGGTAGCTCGGGATGTGAAGCCGTGGCTTGTTCCAGTGAGGAGGCTGCCATTCGATGGCAGAACGACGGATATTAATCATTTAACCTACCGCACAAAGGAGACCCCAGTTAAACCCTAACGTCGCAGCCTTCTTCCTTTTTTTTTCACCGATCGGATAACAAAAACAGCCACGTTATCTAAAGGGATAATCCACTGGAGGGTGCAAGAAAAGGGGCTGGACTGTCACCATTCGAGTTAATTAAAACCAGTGGCGGTTCCATAGAGGCATTCAACACAAGGTAAACACTCTAATTAACCCTCGCATAATAGTTTTGAAACTCGCGTGGAGCAAGAGCAAAGAAGGTGCAATGGTGGTCAATACATTACCAGCAGGGTTCCAAAATGTTGCAGAGCAGCCAAGAGGCCGAGGGCAAAATGGAATTAAGTGTTAGGGTTCAGTCAACCCATTATAGTGCCAACGAATGGATATTATGCACCCACGTAGCTCTTTTAATAATTCGCATGAGATGGCGTTCACTCCAAAGTCCACGACCGATGATTGTTGATAATCAAAATCATCGCTAGAATGATTTATAACAAGTCATAAACCTTGGTTTATACCTACATCATATCGCCACAACACATGATTAGTAATAAGATTATATAGATTGCATGCTACGTAAGGTTTATTCCTTAGTACTTGAAATATATACATATGGTATGATATGTTTGTTTAATATATTCCATGCTATGTATTGTTTGTACAATAACTCCATGTTTACAATCATATTGTTTATATGGTATATTCATTAACACAATGCTTATACATAGTGAATAGTATATATTGTTTATTATATATCATGATATTCTTAGTTATGTATTTGCATGTTACATGTTGTATGTACATTAAGTCCAATGAATATAGTTATGGCATGCTACATATGGTTTATTCCATAGCATTGTGCACCCAAGCCTAGAGTTGTTTTGAGATAAAAGAACTACAAAATAATAGGTTATGGTATTAATGTAGTTGTTATAATCTTGTTTGTGCATATAGTTTATTTTAATAATCTCATGCACATAAATATAGAGGTTGTCTACATGTTCAAGAGTTATAAAGAGTATACTATGGCTATAGTTAGGTTGTGGTTTCTTTTATTCTTTTAAAAAGGAAGGTAATAAACCTATCTACTCTATAAGGTATATACCACTGATAGAGTTTTTACTAAGATATTCATCTTTCATTTTGAGTTGTCCTATTTCATAAAGTAAATATTTTATGGTTAAAGATATCTCATCCTTGATATGGTTATCACATTCCTCGATGACAAATAGACTTAGTCACTCTACAAACTTAGGATTGTTAAGAGATTTCATAAGAAGGGGATAAACCTGTGAAGCTGTGATCTTTCTACCATAATAAGCTGTTAGATGAAGAAATAATATATAAGTTCTTATATTTATTTTCAGGAGAAAAATTTAAGTTTTTCATATTTGTAATTCTATTAAACCTCATGACCTTGTATGGTATAGTCTTCTACCGTGTGTTTGTGAAAAATGCATTTTGTTTTAATATTAAGTTCCAAAGGAAAGTATAGCAGAAATAACAAGATATTACCTTGAAAAGTATGATATTTTTCTGTCTAGCATGTATAACTTTTACTAAACAAATTGTATGCAGAATTTGAACTGTAACTTCAAAGACTTGCTAGCATCGAACCATACTTCTTACCTGTATATCTGTAATAGAAGAAAACGGCTGTGTTAGCTCGAAAGCTAAGTAAGCCCAGCCCTTACGACAAATCACCTTATGTCGCAAACAGAAAATTAATCAGTGGCTGAAAGGAAAAATGCTTTTCAAAGTACAGAGTATTTAAATAACTAATCAGTTACATTTTTAATAGCATAAACTAATCAACCAGTAACAACTGCTTTTAATGTTATTATTTGTTATTTTAAAAGTTTTAAATTTTTCGAAAATTTGGGGTTTTGACACTATTCTTCCCAGCTTAAGCCCACTACACAAAAGGTATAATTCTATACAACTTTTTGTCATAAAACAACATAAGATTCAAATATATAGAGTTCCAAAACAAATTTATTCACTGTTACTTTGTGTCTTGTACAATGGCATGATCATAATCAAGCAAACTGAGTGTCTTCCTAGGTGGCATAATATTCTTCTTTTTAAATGCCAAATTGAGGTTGATTAGATGCATGCACTTGCGGGTGGGACATGAAAGAAAACACTTCTAAAACATCACAAACTTGTAACACTGTGCACAGGCCACTGCAATCATCTCTTTGCTATTTTCATCAAAGAGACCAGACAAGTTGATCCTTCTATTGCTGCTTCCATACCTGACCTTTTTTTGGAAGATTCATTTGTAGGTCCTACTGCATAGGCTAACAACCAGATACTAGACTTGTTTCTCTTGGATCATGCCAAGTTTCACTTTTGTAGCTCAATTGCAGTAATATATTTTCCTTTTCTGCAATCATTGATGAATTCAATGACCAACAAAAGAAACCATTAATAAAAGAGAAAAACAAATTGTAATTAAGAAAAAAACTAGAAGAATGAAATAAACGGTGAATTCAATGAAAACGAAAACAATAAAAAACTATGAATAAAATAAAAACACAATATGTAATTAAGAAAAAGAATATATGAAGGAAAGATGGCCTAGAAGACTAAACATTGCTGCAATTCTGGAGGCACTGGAGACTCAATGTGAAGCTCAATACAAATACTTGATAGTTTCAATTTCTGTCCACTGAAACCAACCTCATCACCATGTTTAGAATTGGCTAAATTCGAACTCCGTTTTATCATCTTAGATACATCTTCAAACATCTTCTTAGATTGTACAAGCCTCTAGTACTGAACCTTGAAAAAATCTAGAATTTCAAGGGGTCGATAAGGGTTTAAGGGAAAAACACCACAGGTTGGGGAGAGAAAATATAAATCTATATAAGATACAAATTCATGGAAAAATTATGAAAGACTCATATTATATAGATAAACACTGGTGAAATTTTGAGGTATATATTAACTCTGGGAGAGACATATGTATTGAATTTCATCGAATACTGCACAATCTTTCTTAAAGGTTGAAGCCAGTATTAAAAGCCTTGGAATTTTCTCTACATATTAAATTGCTTATACAGTTACTTCATAATGTTCCCTAGCTCCCAACTGGTGGAAACAAATTGAGCTACATGGAAAATAGGTTGCTTTACTGCAAAAACCAAATACAATAATCTACTTAGAAACATGGTTTCCATGGAACTCATTGTAACAAAATTTGGGAAAGGTCCAACTCCCAGGATTAGAATACTGTATTTGACATGGAAAAATGGTTGTAGAGGATCGAATGTATTGTAGAAAAATTTGGGCATGGTAAGATTTTGAATCTTGATGAAATAGAACTTGAGTTATATAATTGGGCAAGATCTTTTAATGGAATGAATGGTAGCAAAATTTAGGTAGGGTAATATTTTGATGAAATAGATTAAGAATTAGATAAATTAGAAAGGATCAGGTTAAGAATACTTAATTCAATATGGAAATGTAGTTTTCAATGGAATGTAGCAAATTTGGGCTGGGTAAGGTTTTGAGGAAACAAAACCATAGTTAAAGCCTATACTAACCCCATTTGTTATCTACAACAACACTCTTGCAGTACTTATCAACCATCCCATCTACTGTTTGGATTTTATGTTTGAAAGGTAGTAGAAATCATGCAAGGAAGCTACTCAGTACTTTTGGGATTCTTGTGCTTAGGCCCCTCCACAATACCCTTCCACATGTCCTAAAAAATACTCATTACTAATTCAAATTCATATATTCCTAACATCTGTGTGTCTAAAAAATACTCATTACCATGTCAGATATGCCTAACATATGTGTGTCTTGAAATTGTGTGCAGGACATAAATACCCCTTTGTCTCCGTGTTCATATGGGAAGTGTGAGATTAATCGAAACTTCATGAAAAAGGTGAAAAACAAGGCTAGTTTTAAAGAGATATTAAGCATCCAATTCAAGATAAGTGTGCAAGATTATAATCAGAAGGTAGTGGCCAAATAGAAAACAACTTTCATACTCTATTGAACAAATCTTTCTCTTGGTTTCAACAAAGGAAAATGACCATTATATTTATCCCTTGCTATATATGACCATAGTTTAATTTCATAGTTTTTCATAGCTAAATTTCCTTTAGTTCTTCTCCAAATTTTGTTTGTCATCAAAACATCTAATTTAACTACCAATCCTTCACATAAACTTAGAAAGACCAGTTTGGCATTGTGCACATATTTCTTAGCTGCCTAGGTCCATAGGCACAATGTGAGTTGAATGAAAAATAGAATACTTTTCCATTTTGATATAGTTTTATTGAAAAACAAAGTACGTACACAACAATACCTTTCACTAACAATATGATGAATATAGCATGTATAGAAGTAGATGTTCCTTTGCTTATGGAAGGTCAATGTCAGTTCAACAACCTTAGTGCGGAATATAGCCTAGTACAGGAGAGAACAAGTTGAAACCACAAGACATGAGAAAAAAAATCTACAAAAAATCAAATGAAGATAGGCCATTTCTGTACAAATCTCTTTTAAATTCAGTAATTATGAATGAACATAAGCCATTTACCCTATTGTACAAAGCTTTTTTAAAATCAATAATTCTGACTAAGATGTTTCCCTATATTGTTGAGCTATTAGGGCACATGCAATTTGTAGTTCTCTCTAGATTTAAATGAGGTCAAAGAGCACTATAAGTGTTAATCACTTATTTCTCAAAGAAAAAGGAAACGACTAATGGAAAATGCAATAATTACACCTATAACACAAAGGGTATCAGTCAATATTTCATCATCTTCTCATACTTCAACTCACTTTGTGCTTTCAAAAATTGATGAGAAGATGCTAAGACATTATTGTAGTTCAAAGTTTTGTGGAAGCCCAGAGTTCTTCTAAGGATAAGTAGGCTATTCCTTCCATTTACATGGACACCTCCCATGTCTTCCAACTGCATGCCAATCCCAGTCAACCTAAGAGTCGTATGAGAACCATCTCCGACTCCATCATATGAAATTCTATACTATCACAAGGATACCGTGAACAACCCCAAAAGGAATAGTTTTATCAACAGTAAGTATAGAACCAAAGTGTATAAGGATATATTTCATGAAGTAGTTTCATCCCCTGGTCACCTTTCTCAATGATTTGATGTTGTGTTTTCTAAACTCTCTATTAGCCTCAAGAGCTTGTAACCTTTCATTAAGATGTCACACTTCTTGTTTAATTACAACATGACAATTGTCTCTTGTAATCATAGATATAGTGAGCCAGTCATTAGACTGGTTTGTTGGATAGGAAGCTTCTATATAGTAAGATTCATATTCAAAGTTTGTATCCTCGACCAAAGAAAGAAGCCTCTTGGCCGTCATAGATCCAACTTTTCTTATAGATGGTGCTTTGATGGCAGTTACAGTATCTATGTTTCCTGTCTTCTCACTTTTCTAATGGTCCTTGACCAAGTGTATATATTTTATATTGTCATTAGCATCACTTATACCCCATACATGTAAATTCTCATCTTTGCTGTTAGCCTTCACTTGAATTGATGAATCTTATCCACTTCCCAGCAAATGTGATATGTATTCTCCTACCATGAATTCATGATACTCCTCCAACCCTTCATTTTCTTGTGGATGTCCCATACCATGCTCAGAGACATCAAGTTGTGGTTCACCAATTTTAGAATCTCCATTATCTACTAATGTGTGAAACCTCATTTTAGGTTCTCCATCATACGCTAATGTGTGAAGCCTTTCATACAAGCTATTCAACTGCTCCATAATGGAAATACTTTCCTCTTCAATACCAACCATTGACTCATTCAAACTATCATCCAACTTTTACTCTTCATGGGCCCCACTAGTTAAAGTATCCGCGACCATGAGTAGGATGCCACTAGCTTCCGAAGGAAAACTCTCTAAATATATTTCTTTATTTTCATTCTTTCCCAATCCAATCAAAATGTTTTCTCACGATTGAGCCACTTCCATAGTTTCTAAGGAGTGAGCCACTTCTATAGATTCATGAAGCAACTGGATACCATGCAATGTGAACTCTTTTCCTACCTAGTGGCCCAATAAAAAAGTTCCATGTCCATCTGGTCTCAATGAAGGAGTCTCAAAAGAGGACATATCATCAACAAAAGGATTGAGACTTTTCACCTCGGACCTAGTTTCTAATATGGATTTCACCATGACATGGTCCTCTCCTATTAGTTTCTTTGGTGTGGTCCAGGGTTCAATCTCCTAAGCATTTCTTTTGAAATTCAACTTTGTTTTCTACAACAATTTTTTCACAAGAAGGATCAAAACAATGATCATCCATTGGACCTACACTTGTTAGAAATATCAAAGTCAGTATCATATGCTAAGTAGGAAGTGAAAGAAAAGGAGTATAAGGAGTGACCTATAGGAATTGAAACAAATTAAGGATTGGATGTATGATTTTTTAGTGTGAGGCAGTTTTTGGGAATTCTAAGTGTTGCTGTTTCTACAAAAATCATGTTCTATCAAAGGATTCCACAACACCACAATGAACCGGTTTGCGAAAGTAGAAAATTTAAACAAGTTTCTTACCCTAGGGCACATGCGAGAGTTAAGAGAGTATGACTTGCAAGTTGTAACAAGTCTCCAAAAACATATTTTCATTCCATTCCTCAGACATAAAATCAAATGTTTAACAATGAATCTATGTTGAACTTTTTACTTTTGGGAAATGCCCCCAAGACCAAACAAACACTACTTTGATTCATAATTAAGGAAATATACAATTGTTTTCAAGCAATCAACAATTCCATTTATGTGAAAATCTAATATTGGTTTTATTTATTTATTTTATGTTCTTATTATTTTCCCAAAGAGGGTGTGATTTGTTAAAAAAGGGTTTTAAGAAGACAAGTAAAAATGGTATTTTACAAGACTAATATTGAAAACAAAATAGTACAATAGAAAAGTTTAGATCTGATAAAGTAAAAGATAATTTTCAATTTTTTTCAACTTTAACACTTTAAAATATGTCTGAGTTAAAGTTGAAGCACATATTAAACAAATCAAAACATATAATTAGCAAAGTAGCATCAAAAGTAAGAGTAATTAGACATAATTGTAGTAGCAGTAATAGATATAACGTGCAACAAAAAAAAGAACAAGTCTGCTAACTTACTTGGTGAATTGGGACCTTCCTTATACTCTGATTTTTTTTCTTCATATCAGTCTATGCCTATTATAGGAAAGTCAACAAATGAAACAAAAGTGACCCTTACATGAGAATATGTACATACCTGAGTAGGAGAGATAACAAATGATGCAAGATAGGTTTAGATAGGTAGAGGAATAGGTACAACAAGAAAGACCAACATATGAAATTTAAGCAAGACAATAAAAGGGTGAAAGACGCCTGAAAACATTTCTATTTAAACAAGGGAAGCCTCAAAACAAAATCCAAATAGAAGTGGCATCCATAACATTTCTTAAACAATGCAGTGGTGGTCACCTTCAAGTAATAACAGATGTGAAGTGAAGAACAACATACATGTCATCTTCTCTATAAGGTCTTCGTGGTAAATTACAGGCCACATTAGAACTTAGACCAACAATGTCAGGTCTTAATCAACAATGACCTACTCATCATTAAAAGAAACAACCACAAAATAAACCTTTTCCCTTTGAGAACAATTAAACAATGAACAATAGGGTGCACATAAGTCTCGACTTCCCTCAAAGTAGTAAATCTAGGAAATGGAAGTCCCAAGATGGAATATTAAACCCTCAAAACAATGCTCATAGGTAGTTGGAAATATTACACAATAGATGGTAATAATACAAATTATTTCATTTTCATTATGCATAGGAAGGCCCAAAATTGGAGTGCCTGAAGCACTTTTGATCAGTACTAATAGAGCATTCTTGGAGTTCAAACAATTTGTATTATAGAGAGACCCTTATCCTTGTAATTGGGATTTGTAGGTGTAAAAAGCAATTCTAGATGGAGATGAAATGGTGGTGGCACCAATGGAGAAAGGTTTGGGTTAGCTGGCACAATGAACAAAATCCCCAGACATGCCAGGAAGAAAGGAAGAAACCCACATTGACTTGGAGGAATTATATTCAAAGGAGATTGACACACGTGGGTTTCTTTGTTAACATTCATAGGTCACTGTCATAGGTTTCTTTGTTAATGGACACATTTCACCTTTGAAGGTTTGTTTGTTAATAGAGAAGGGTCTTTCACGCCGGTTTCCAGCAATCACGATGAAGAAACGAAGGACGAACATGAGACTGCACGTGCATAACCACAAAACGTCTCTGCAGAAAGTATGAATGGAACATTTGAAACTTAACTTATCTCCTTGTAGATTGGGAATACCCATTGCCATGTTTATTTTTGTTGTTTGAATATTTATCTTACTTATGGAAGCTCTAAAATAGTCAACATGGGCAACATGTTCTCTTCACAATCCAATATGAGTCCACGCGTTACACATTTTGGAAGAGGAATAAGAATAAACTTTCAAGAGGGACAAGTAGGAATAGTAGATCATAGAAGAAGAGAGCGTGGTAGGGTCAAGACAAAGGGGTAGGGTTACATGTTTAAGGTGGGTGTTAGTACATAGGACCAATGGGTAAGGGTCAAAAAAAGACAAAGACGAAACACCATAAATCAATAATGGATAAACACCTATCAAACAACAATACGAAGGATGTAGTAACAAGGTGGGGATAGAACCCATTTGATCTCTCTCTGAAATGTACAAGTGTTTAATACACTAATTGAAACTTCTATCATCATGATATGAGGAAGGTCCAAATTAAATGATAGATTGATAGTATGAAGTGTCACAATGATGATATGGTAGAATTCCTTTTGCGAACAATATATAAATGGATTTACATTGATAAAAAATGGTTGACAAACCTATTTGATAAGTTTTGAAATTTCTTTAAATGAAAAAATTTCCTATGTTTAGCAAAGTAAGTAAATGAAGACCTTACCTCATTTTTTTTCTTTTTTTTCTATTTCTACTTTTAAGTGAAATGTCATTTGTATTATAACTTTTGAGACTCATAAATTATTTGTATAGTCATAGATGGCAAGACTGAAATATTTACAAATGAATATGATGTGAATTCCAATGCTTGTATATCATGAGTTGAATATGTTCCAATGCTATGAATTGAGATTATGATGCAAAACTTAAAGTTGATAGTTGTTTATGTTCTGACTAGTTGACAATTTTATTTGGTAAATAGAACTTCATAAAAACCTATAACTATAAAAGGTGAGATAATAAAGACATGTCTATATATATTATAGATATGAAGATATATAATGGTCAGTCAATTTCTATGCCACGACCATAAAGGAAAGTAGATACTTACTAAGAAATCACCATAGATATTACATTCAAATTTATTCTTGCATAGTGATTTACAATTAGTTCAACAAAAGATGCAAGTTAATATGCCTTGAAAAAATTACTTTTTTTTTTGCATATAAGCACTTGCATCAAAGTTATGATCAATAAAGTTAAGACTTCATTTTAAAAACTTTCCTCTGGTCGTGGCATTGAAATCAAGTGACCATTGTATATATTTATATCTATAATATATATGTAGAATTTTCAACATGTTTTTGAATGGCCATACATTGACATTTTTTTTTTTGCATTATATGATATGGAATCATGCTAGTAAAGTACATCAATTGAAATAAAGGAAGCACAAGAAAGACATGTCTATATATATTATAGGTATGAATATAGACAATGGTTGTTGGATTTCAATTCCAGAAGTATGAAGGAAAGTTTATTCATAGCAGGAAAGAACTACAAATTGTATATGCAAATATATTCTTGCATTGTGATGTACAATGTAGTTCAACAAAAGATGTAATTTATTATTCCTTGAAAAAAGTTTTTTTTTGCAAGCTCACCCTTCCATCAAAGTTATGGTCAAGAAAATGAAGACTTTCTTCCATATTTTTTTTTCCTTGCGGCATTGAAACGCAACAATCAATGTATATCTTGATATCTATATTATATAGAGATACTAATGCATTGCATCAAAGTTAGGGTTAGGAAAGATAAGGCTTGATTTGAGAGTTTCTGTAGCTTCTATATGCAAGAAGTTAGCCTTGTTTAGTTTTTCACAGAAGATTTCAATGATTTTTATATGTTAAAAAAAATCACATTCAGATTGTTTAAATCACATCCGTGGACCACAAATCAATGACTAAAATTAAAATTTCCAAAGAATAAATTTCCCATTATGGAAATTTTATGAATTCAAATGCACTGAAAGCATAATGAATCTTTTGCTAGCACAACTATTGTCTAAAACAATACAACATGGTGAAATAATACCTATGATTTTGATCAGGTGGCCAAACAATGAAATTATCAAATCGACACTAACCATATAGCAATTCAAACAAACAATAAATCCATTGTCCTAGGCCCATTTGTATAACTAAATTTGAATACTTTAGATGTATATTTTCTACATATTTGATAGTATTTCACCTAGTGATACATTATTGGGGCCTCCCAGAGTTGGCACCCTAGAAAAATTCCATGGTTTAGCACTTGGTTGATGACCTATTGATGATCGCTAGGATACTTTTGAGAGCACCCTCCTTGTGCACATATTTGGAGACACACATGGGTGCCTAGAGGCACTAGGAAGACGTAGCTTTCTTCTTGATTATATATTGATGCTTTTCCTTAGGATGAGTTGGCATGATGTTTAATCTATGTCGGAATTTTGGCATGGCTATAGGAGAGGTTGTTGCACACTTGTCCCTTGTTCATTCATTTATTGATGGCATGTCTCACACGTTCCATGTGTGAAGGAAGGTTGTTACATAATCTAGTGGAGTGATATTGTTAGAATAATCAACCCATAGTTTACTACCTTAGACATTAATTTAATTATTTTTGTCTTATTTGCCTAGTTCATGTGTCCCACCTTGTGCAAGTTGTCATTTACCTATCCATAGTGGTCAAACTTGCCTTATTTGACCCATGTAGCACTTGGGAAACCTCAAGAAATCAAATCTGCTTTATTCCTAGCCTCCTAACCATCCTTCTACTTTTTCTGCTTTATGGGCTGCCTTTTCAGTGTTTTAAGGCAAAAGGAAAAGCTTGACTAGGTGAGGTTGACTAATTTTTTGTCCTACACATCCTCCTCTCTTTTCTCCTTGGAAAAGCATGTATGAGTTGTCATTCCATCACTCTTTAGCTTGCCTAAGACATTTTTCTAATTCGTGAGCTCCATGACAGATTTGGGATCATCTTTTTACACCTATGGGGGATTTGCTTAATTTAGTAAGCCTGCTTTATGCTAGATTCGAATTTCTCCTCATGCATTTGAATCCCTGATGTATTTTATTTATTTAGCAACCTATGTTATTACAGGTTTGGCTATTGTACACTGAGTTAATACAGTTTAGTGTTCAGCTCCAATTTCAGTCTCTTTTGTAAGTGATTTTGCATGATCAATTGTTAATTGTTGTGAGTAAAATTAATCTATCACTGGGTTCAATTTCCACATGGTATCAGAGCCATTGTAGATCAATTTCTCTCCTTCAAAATTGTTTTGCAGGTTTGACATCAGTGACTGGGAGCCTTCTACTGACAGCCGAGACAGATTTTCTAAGCTATGGATCAATCACAGAAAACTATCTTGACTCCCTTCAATTTCTTTGAATGGAAAGAAGAGATGGAGATACTGTTGAGAGCGAAAGGCCTCTACAGGGTGACTATGGCAACAGAAGCAGATCCCAATGTAGCTGCAGAGAAGATAAAATGGCACAACAGGAGGGATGGGGCCTATGGTCTCATGTGTCTTAGTATTTCCAGAGACCTCCTTTTCCATCTTGATGGATTGACATCACCAAATGAAGTATGGGAGAAGCTTTCTAATATTTTTGGAAAGGCAGATGAGATGAGGGGACATCAAATAAAAAATGAGCTGATTTCTCTGAGTCCAAATAGCTTTGAATCCCTGCAGCTATATTTCTCCAAGTTCAAAGCACTAGTTTTGTAGCTGAAATAGTGTGGGATCGAAAAGAAGGATGATCAGCTCGTCTTGGCCATTCTCTCAAAGTTAGGCCCTGACTATTCAGTGTTTGTTTCGACCTTCTATGCCACAAAACTGACAGCTCGAACCTGGAAGATGCCTAGCCTTGCAGATTTCATGGAATCTCTCACATAAGAACAGCATAAGCTGTT
>LPNX010004809.1:22615-88872 GCA_001517045.1 Pseudotsuga menziesii | reverse complement strand
ATGTAGGCTTAACTTACAATTACTTACTTGAGCCTACACCTTAATTAGTGTATAATAACCCAAGTGCCCCGAAACTGTGGGGACTTACCTAATGAATTGATATGACTTGTTTACATTATTAATCCTCCTGATCGAAACATCAGGGCATGACCACATGACTCAAATACATAATAGAAACATCCCGGAATAAACATCGGGTTACAATATATGAAATACATAGAAGAATACATTCCGAAGTTACATATACATCAACAAGGGCAGCTTTGAACCCCCCTCGTAGTGACATATGAAGTCAGTTCAGAACCCCCCTCGTAACAACATTCAAAAATGGTTTTGAAACCCCCTATAGCCATAATAAATCATAATAAAAAATATTTTATTAAAAATATCAATATTGCAATATCATTAGGGCACGAAGGAATCGAACCTTCAACCTTCTGTTTGTAAAGCAGTCGCTCTTCCATTGAGCTAGAAACATTTAAAAATTGGGGAAAGGGAAAATATTAACACCAATATTGCATCAATTGTGATTATAAGAGAAGACTAAGAATCCCAACATTGTTTATGACTCGAGATACCTAAGGAAGTAGTCTGAATGGATCTAATCTTCTTTAGATATATGCTAACTACTTCAAATCGTGTTGCTTTGACCTTCTTTAAATATATGCCAACCACTTCAAATCCTATAATGTAATCAAGATAATGTAGATGCATGTTACGAAATTCACATTTAGACTCTTAAACATATAATTTTTGATCCACTAACGTGGCTAAGATGATCAGTTTTACAGAAAAACAAATAAAATTTTGTTTGTATAATTCATCCAAAGCATATCAATTCTTGAAATTGAGAATTTATAAATAGTATGGAATCTATTGAATTCCATATAAGCAACACAAAGGTGATAAATCCCATTATTTTTTTCAGCCAACACCATTTGGAGTTGGCTAGGTACTCTTTCTAGGAGTATTAATTCCTCCTTCCAATAGTTCTATAACAAAGCTTTATATTTCAGTGCTCTAAAATTAAATAGAGGTATGGGTAGACACACATATTTTATTATTTAGGTTCAAGCTCAATGATGTGTTTCATTCCTCTAGAAAAAGTTAGATCTTTGGGAATATCCTGAAAAATAATGTTGTATTTCTGAATTAGTTTGGTAACAACCAGAGGCTAGTCATCAACAAGATGATTTTCTATTCAATAAAACTGATTCATAGGCTTGGACATGATAGAGAAAGATAAGGGAACTTTGGGGAGCTTTTATGTCCTAAATAAACAGTGTGACAACAATAAGCCCTTATATTTTTTGTTCTAAGAACAGTAAGAGCTATGTTGGGAAGTCCTATGGGCATAAACATTCCTAGAATCAAGTCTGAGCATCAAATGGAAAATTATGAAAACTTTGAGAGAATTTTGAAGGTTAGAAGTATTTAAACACCTCAAATCTAAAATCTAGAAGTTATGGGTGAATAAACATAGGTAAAAGGGCTTAATCCCCTCCAAATCAGTAGTAAGTAGCCACTAGTAATTGTTGCAGCAGGCTTGCGAATGTTACTTGGAATATATGAAGCTGTTGACAGAAGATTTCAACCTTATAAGCCTCTTCTTTATGCATTGGGGTACACCCCTTTGGGAATTAACTAACAGTTTGGAGAAATTTTAAGGCCATTATTGTGAAGTCAACCCACATGGAATGGATTTATCTTATGGAGAAGCCACAAGTTGAGGGTTTTGGTGCCATCTATGGAGGATTTTCCCTTGTTTTAGGGCATTCTGTGCTGAAAGAGCACGAACAACAACCCTAAAAGATGTCATATAGGGTGTTCTATGGACTGTGATACCCTCAAGCAGTGAAGAAATTGAACAAGGATTTTAAGTTAGTCATAATTCCATTCCTTAGTTTCTCCTTGGTAAGGGAAAGTTCCTATCTATCTTAATTAGATTATGATATTTATAAAAAAAAATTGGTTGTAGTTTAAATTATAGGGTAGTATAGAGATATAGGGTTATAAAAATAACAACTTTTACATTATAGTTGATAATAAGATATAGGGTTAATAACATTTAGAATTAGATAATAATTATTCTACTTCCTCACACTGTTCCAGGCCACTCGAGCCCTGTTAGGGCTAGTTAAAAGCTCATGTTAGCACTACTAGGGCCTCCTATAGCCTTCTGTGCCTTAATTAGGGCATGCTCCAAGGTTTAAAGACCCTAAGAGGGAACCTACAGTTCACGTCATCCCATACTAGGGCTTACATCAGCAGGACGCAGCACCTAAAGGAATTTTCTAGGCAACCGAGTTTGTTCCAGGAAGCTAACAAGCTAATATTCAGTCATTTAGTCAACATCTCAGTTAGTAACAACTCAGTTCACGTGGTTATTTTTAATCAGTCTTATACATGACTGTAATTATTCATTCTTTCTTGGTATGTGTTCCCTACAGGTAGTTTGATGATGATGTAAAGTTCTGCAATATTTGTATATTCTCTTGTATAAAACTATGCCATCTCATAATAAGGAATATTTTTCATTGATGGGGAAGTTTTGAAAACCCCTCAATTTTGTTGATGTGTTATATGTTACATGACTGAACAAGAACCTTATATAAGTCTCCACTCTAGAGGAAAAGGGATATCAGGTGAAGTTCTGTGACCATAGTGTAAATATCAAGCCCAAGGGGTTAGATAGGAGCTTGGATCGGGTGATTGGCAGGAGGAGTGAGCAAGTGTACATAATAGACTTTGAGCTTGAAAAGGCTCTAGTCAGCATCAACATCAAGAATCAAGATGAGTTGTGGAATAGGTGTATGACACACTTACACCATGGAGCACTGAGGCACTTGAGACATGTTGTCATTGGAGTTCCTTAGGCACATGAGAAGAAGGATAACCATTGCAAGTGTTGTGCTTTGGGGAAGAAAATTAGGAATCCTTTCCCACATAGTGAGAACAAGTCTAAGGAGACCTTGGAATTGGTGCATTCAGATGTATGGGAACCTATGAGTGTCCATTCGTTCAGTGGCTATAGTTACTGCGTAACCTTCATTGACGACTATTCCAGGAAAACCTGGATCTATTTCCTAAAGGCCAAGTCAGAGGTCTTTGAGAGGTTTAAAGAGTTAAATACTCTCATGGAGAATGAAATAGGAAAGAATATTTTGGTGTTGAGGACAGAAAATAGGGGTGAGTACACCTCTAATGAGTTCATGGAGTATTGTTCGGCAGAGGGGATGAAGAAGGAGAAAACTGTGCCCCATACCCCACAACAGAATGGAGTTACATAGTAGAAAAATAGGAATATTCTAGTAGTAGCCAAGGCCATGCTATTTGATTAGGGATTACGACTATTCCTTTGGGTTGAGGCATACAGGACTCCAGTGTAGATTCAAAATAGGTGTCCCCACCTAGATTTGGGGAGGTGGACACCCGATGAGGTCTTCATAGGCATTAGGCCAAATGTGAGTCACATTTGCATATTTGGAAGCATCTGCTATTTTGATGTTCATGCTGACACTAGGAAGAAGTTCGACCCTTTTGGAGAGAAGGGGTTACTTGTTGGTTATAGTGACACTTCGAAGGCATATAGATTTTACATTCCTGCTTGCAATAGGATCAGTGTGAGCAGGGATGTGCAGTTCGATGAGGACATGGCCTTGCGGATATCTGTGGATTCACTAGTGGAGCAGCTGCCAGCACAAGACACAGGGATCAAGTTGGAGGATCCAGATGTACATGTACAGGTACATACATAGGGCACAAGCTCTGGTAGTTAGAGGGAGTCAGGTGGAAAATATCCTCTTATATTTGATGGGGAGGATGAGTTGTAGCAAGAGACAGACATCCAACGGCTGCAATAGATATACACTAGGCCAAGGCCTAAGTGGTTAAGGTCCATAGTATAAGATTCCAGGAAGGTTGATATTCCACAGAGATCTTTCAGACGAAGTGTAGCACTAGAGAGACTCAGTTAAATGGCACCGATGATAGAGTTAGTTAACTCTGAGCCTTCCAGTTTTGAGGAGGTTGCAAAAAATGACGTGTGGTAGGAGGCCATGGTTGAGGAGTATGAATCAATCATGAAGAACCACGTATGGGAGGTTGTGACGATACCTGAAGGAAATAAGGTGGTAGGATCTAGGTGGATATATAACGTGAAGCATGGAATAGACGGAACCGTGGAGAAGTACAAGGCATGCTTTGTGGCTAAGGTTTTTTCACAGAAGGAGGGTATTGATTATGAGGAGACCTTCGCCCCTACATCCAGGTATTCTTCCATTCAGACCATTATCTCTTTAGCAACAAATATGGGTTGGCCAGCCCATCATATGGACTTCAAGACTTCCTTCCTCAATGGAATGATAGAGAAGGAGGTATATATTTAGTAGATATAGGGGGTTTATGTGGAGAACATGGAGACACATGTATGCAAACTGCATAGAGCTCTTTATGGGATCAAGCAGGAACCTCGAGCATGGTACTCGATGATATACAACTATCTATGGGAGATGCGATTTCAACGGAGTGAGGATGACCACAACCTATACTTCTAGACAGGTGAGGTTCCTCTCATATTGGTCCTATATATGGATGATCTCTTTCTTATAAGAGATGAGAGGCTGATTGAAGACTGGAAGTCCAACCTTGCAGTGGAGTTTTAGATGAAATACCTTGGGTTGATGCATTACTTTCTAGTCTTGGATGTCTGGCAGAGAGATGGATGCTTCTACATTGGATAGGGAAGTATGCAATACAAATATTGAATATATTCAGGATGGAGGACTACAAGCCTATGGCCATACCTCTAGTTTCCAACTATAGGAATATTAATGCATAAGAGTCGGATGGATTTGATCCTACCTTGTATCTTGAGCTTATCAGATCACTTATGTATCTGGTAAACACATGACCAGACATTATATTTGTAGTCAAATCTTTGATTCAATTCATGGTGGACCCTCGGAGAGTGCATTAGATGACCGTGAAGCACATACTTTGCTACATCAGAGGTACAATGGAGTATGGATTAGTTTATGAGCACAGGGGGAGTGTACAGTTAGTATGTTTCACAGATGCTGAATGGAAAGGATGTGTAGAGGATCATAATAGCACTTATGGTTGTTGTATCAGCAATGGGTCAGGGGTTGTCTCTTGGTTCAGCAGGAAGCATAAGCCAGTTGCATTGAGCTCAATAGAGGTTGAGTACATGGTATGCAACATGGATGATTGTGACGGTATGCAGCCGAGGAAGTTACTTTCAGGGTTATTCAAGTGTTATCTAGAGGCTAAATTAGTTCACCATGACAATCATAGTGGCATCAGGCTATCTAAGAAATCATTGTTCCATGACTAGAGAAAACACATAGAAATCAGGTACCACTTCTTGAGAGATTGTGTTCAGAGAGGAACCATTCGGTTGGAGTACACACAGATAGATGAGTAGGTGGTAGACATTTTCACCAAGGCACTTTGCAGAAAGAGTGTTGTAAAGTTAAGGGATAAGTTGGGTTTCTACCAAATCCATTCCTCATTGTGAGGGAGTGTTAAATTAGAAGCAACAAGGAACGTCTTCTTGCATGCATGTGTTCTTACATGCATAAGACTTAAATTATTTTTCTTAAAATAATTAAAGTGATCTAATTATTTATTGACTTTAAGTGAAAGTGAAATTAGGGTTTTTGCTTTACCTAAAGTTATAAAAGAGAGATCAATTGGTGGAGAGAACACAGTTGCATTTCGATAGAGACGGAGGAAGAAGCGTGAGAGAGATAGTTTTGGGGAAGAAGACAGAGAAGCACTAACTCAGGAAGATTACCCTAAATTGAAAAGGAGAGAGACATGAGACTTTGGTGGAGGTACACCATACAAGGACAACAACAATACCGTACAACCGCACAATAGCAAGCTACCTTGGGAACTGTGCCATCTCACAAGTTTTTCTTAGTTATTTTTGGGTGTTTCGATTTTTCCATCTAGGGTATAAATCGATTTTCTGATATTGTAAAACATCTGTATTTTCTTAATAAAAATATCCACCGATATTGTTGCACCAGTTTTCCTATCTTGGGTTTTGTGCAAGGGTTTATACCCAAAAAACGATTGTGTCATTTCTACTGATGTGATTGATTTTGTAAATGGTTCTCAAATTTATATTATGCTGCATATTGTAAATAATTTCATGTGTGGTTATTTAGTTAAATTTAAATATACTATTTTATCTCTAGTTGTGCTTTAAAGGAAAATTCACATTAATAGATCTCAAAACTACTAATCATACTCCCAAACGACATCCCTAAATTTTTTATTAGTTTTCTTTAGTTTAACAATATTGTATTTCTCATACTTTATTCTAAAATTTCTTTAAATTTTTTTCCCACAATTGCGCCAAAGTCACTCTATGAATAGTGAGACCACTCTCCTTACACTTCATATGGCATTGTAGTGGTGTTTCCCACATTATCATTTGAAACTCCACCAAATGGATTGCATCCATCTTTCTTACCTATTGATCATGAACCACACAAATCCTAATAGTATTGGCTATTGTACGATTGTAGTTTCTCTAACAATAATACTCGTAAAAGTAGACAATATCAACGGTAGATTGTGATTACATCTAGTAGTCACACTCACACTAGTGAAAGTCGTGGTGGAAATAATTTGGTCATTGATTTGACACACACTTGTGCTCTACATAGAAATGACCACTGGCTTATGACAAATATCAAAGTTGTAAAGGGTAGGATGTAGGATTAATAGGGTCCATTGGCATTTCAATTTGCTTCCTTACTAGTATGGCTCTCTATAGGTTTAGAATACTATAATGATATGAAATTTGATGCATCTTCGAATGCCTCTTATTGATTCTTCTTCTCCATGTCTTTGAAAGTGAATTCTAGTTAAGTAGGATCATACAAAATCTCTACACTTGTGTTATGAGTATCTACATACCTTACATTAACATGTTTCTATCATCTCACCTTTGTAGAAGTTCTTGATCTATAATTTGTGAATTCCTAACTTCTCAACATCACCACACATTCTTAACCTAATCTTCAAGGGCCAACCAAGGATCCTTTTCTTTATTTTATCATCATTTACATTGTTCCAAATTATAACTTCATCTATATACTTTCTTGTCTCATCAATGTCTCTAAACTAATAAAAAACCAAAAATCTCTTCTTGTAATACCCTATTTTTGAGCTCATAATGTAAATGTGTATGCATATCAAGAGGCTAGAAGATAGACATATATTATCCAAGTGGAACAAATATATTTTAATGATGTACACTGACTAATAATATAAAGATCTCTAACAAATGAAAATTAAGAAGGATGAAGAAGATATGGGGGTCATGATTCCACAAGTGGGGAATGTGAAAATGGGCTTACAAGAGGCTGAAAGGGGCCAAGAGAGGAAACCTTAGCTAATCTTTTATACTAAGTCCTTAAGACTCCTTACTTGATTAAATACACTATTGATAAATTTTACTTATATTATCTTAAGGTTGGGAATTAGTTGGATTGAAAAGGTGAAAGGTTGGCTCCTCATGAGTGTCACGTAGTGAGTTCTAAACATGAAAATATAATGTTTCAATCAGATCTTAGCTAGGGATAATTCATCAACAATCTTGCTGGTACAAATTGGGGAAGAGGAAGGGGGGACGGAATTCATGTTATTAACTGTACTTACATGCATGTTGATGAAATTTTTCATAGGAAATTGATTCTAATTATTATTGCATCGTCGTGATAGGAAACTTGGTCTACAAATGATAATAGATAGAGTCCCATCAATGTGATTCCATGCCAAACTATAATGGATCACTAGAAAGGAATTGGGATAGCTTGAGGAACTACTTGTACAGAATTGAGTAGGTTGAGGGGGAAGAGTGTTGGTTGGATAAGATAATGGTAGAGGGCATTTCGCCACAAAATAAATTATGAATTGTGAGATGAGAAATAAACTTTAGGAACCTCGCCCTTATGGATTAATATCCTCAACTTGGTGATGGCATCTTTCGTAGAAAGGTTAAGTGTGATAGGGATCGTAAGGATAAGAATATTTTTCTTCATTTGCACCTAGCTGGAGGAATATTTTCCATAAATATAAGGTTTTGAATATGTTTTGAAATAGTTTGTTTACATTACTATATTGCATTTATTTATATACAGTTTAGACATTTATGTGTGTATGAGTTAATTATCATAATTATGGAGGTTTGCATGGTAGAACTACATGCATGCATAGTGTTGTGATGAAAAAATTAAGGCTATTGTATCAAAAAGTAATTTCAATGGAATAGGGTGCCTCATAAATAGCTTGAAGGCATGAATCCTTTTGAAGCATGGAGTGGGCACAAGCCAGATGTGACCCATTTCAGGATTTTTGGCTCAAAGGCTTGGGCTAGAATTCCAACAGAAAAGAGGAAGGCTTTGCAGACCCAAAGCCAAGAGTGTCTTTTTGTTGGATACTCTGAAGATTCAAAAGGGTAAAAACTTATAAATTTGAGCACAAACAAAGACTTCATCGAAAGGTGTGTTCAGTTTGAAGAAGAACCCCTTGCAGCAGTGGAAGTTGGAGAAGCCTCTTCTCCACCTGAACCTCAGGAAGTAAGTAAAGAGTTTGTTGAACATGCTGATTCTGATTTTTCTGATGGAGATGAGTTTATTGCAGACCCTAACAGCCCTACAAGGCCAAAATTGGCAGCCAATACACTACATGCAGCAGGAGAGCTAGTTGGAGATCCCAATGACCCAAGGAGGACTAGATCTCAATTTGAGAGTGGTCTGTGCATGAAGGATCCTATGTTTGCTGAAAAATGATATTTGATGGTGGAGTATAATCCTCAAACATATGAAGAAGTAGAAGGAGATCCAAGATGGAAAACAGCCATGAAGGAGGAGTTTAGCTCACTCCAGAAGAGCAACACATGGGAGCTAGTGGATCTTCCTCCATGAAGAAAGTTAGTCCAGTGTAACTGGGTCTATAAGACCAAATTTGCTGCTGATGGTTCACCACTAAAGTACAAGGCTAGATTGGTAGCCAAGGGCTACTCATAGGTTCATGGCATAGATTACAATGAGACCTTTGCCCCCGTGGCAAAGATGGATTCCATCAGGCTAGCCTTAGCCATTGCAGCCTCAAGGCAATGGGAGGTACATCACATGGATGTAAAATGTGCCTTCCTGAATGGATATATCACTGAAGAGATATATATGCAGCAGCATCAAGGTTTTTCTACTAACCCTTCTCTTGTGTGTAGGTTGAGAAAGTCATTGTATGGGCTAAAGCAAGCCCGTAGGGCTTGGTATGCCAAGATCGATAGCTTCTTGCTATCACTGAATTTTGTTCGGTGCAAATCAGATCCAAATGTCTATTTGAAGTTAGTTAATGGTTCATTAATGATCATTGTGTTATATGTTGATGACCTCCTCATTACAGGAATCTCAAAGGATGAGATTGATTCCTTAAAGGGTGCTATGAACCAAGCCTTCTCCATGACAGATTTGGGGCTCTTAAGTCAATTTTTGGGAATTGAGATTGCTCAAACCAAAGCTGGAATCAAGGTGCACCAATCCAAATATGCCTTGGACTTGCTGAACAAATTCAGAATGAAGGATTGCAAAGCAAGAAAAACTCCTTTCCTTTCAGGAGTGAAGCTGGAAGAAGCTGATTCTTCACCTATGGTAAACAATACACTGTATAGGCAATTGATTGGATGTTTATTGTATTTGACACATACTAGACCTGATATTTATTATGTAGTAAGTGTGGCTTCTAGATACATGGAACAGCCTCATGAGATCCATTGGAAAGCAGCCAAAAGGATCCTTAAGTTTGTTCAGGGAACAAGGACACATGGGATCTTCTACAAAGAAAAATCTGATCTTGATTTGATTGGATTTACTGACAGTGATTGGGAAGGTGATAGAACAGATAGAAAGTACACATCATGATATGTGTTCATGCTTACAGAAGGGCCAATCAGCTAGTCAAGCAAGAAATAGAGTGCCATTGCACTCTCATCTACAGAAGCAGAGTACAGAGGAGTTGTTAATGCATCAACTCAATGTTTATGGTTGCAGGGATTACTTGGAGAGTGTGGCTTCGAATCAGAGTACTCAACTACCATCTACTATGATAACTTGAGTACCATTCGAATCTGCAAAGATCCAGTTCAGAAGCAGAGAACCAAACACATTGAGATCCATATGCATTACATCAGAGAGCTTGTGTATGATGGCACCATTCACCTACTCTTCTGTTCATCTTCAGAACAAGTAGCTGATATCTTCACCAAAGCATTTTGTGAGAAGACCTTCAGCAATCTCAAATCACTGCTGGGGATTTCCGATAATGCTGTGAAGCATGAGTGAAGACAAGATTTGTTGTACAGGATTATACACCTAATAACCTAAGGTCTGGGGTTACCAACATACTCAATTACTTGCAGACAATTGACTTCTAAAGTGCAGAATAAGAAATAGGAAGATTAAAAGGACTTACTCGTTAAACGAAGGTCGATCCTTGCTAATCTTCTTCCTCTCTGTTCCACTTCCAAAGTATTCAAGATTGCTCCTCTTTCACCTGTCAAGAAACACTTTTCCATATACAAGACGATTCATGTACATATAAGCAGGTTAGATAAACCACATATAGATGCATAAACATTTATCAAACCACAAGACATGAAACACATATGGAAGAAGTAATCTCTTTATTATCAATAATGGAAATAGTTCAGATACAACCCAACGCCTGAGACAAGGACTCCTCTACAACCAAAGGATTCTGAGTTCCACTGCTCCAAATACTTCTGTATAAACTCCACCAGCATAACTTTGCTCTCCAAGTGTAATTCATCAACACCCTCCCCAAGGCCTGTATTTATATGGGTGAAATATGGCAATTCTCGAAGGTTGGGGAAGTTGTAGTAGTTAAGGGATTTAGGTTAAATGAGTTAACTAATCTCCGATTAGCGCGTGTTTTATATTTAAATGTGAAGATATACATTCACGGGTCTTTAGTAGAGCAACCCGCGAATGATTCAAGACTATGTACAAGCACAACCCACAAATACATGGATTTGTGACTTGCTACAAAGGAGACTCGCGAATGATGCGTGAGTTGTCTATAAAGAGAGTCACGAATACATCTGAACATGGAAAAAATGGAAAAATGACTAGCTGGATGAAGGAAGCATGTATTTCGTGACAAGCCAATCTATAGTGTTTTAGGCAAACCTCTATCCATAAGTGTCCTTTTGTGTGCCAACATGAGGGATGTCGGCACTCGGACGGAGAGGTGCCATTCGGGTGTATAACAGATGCCCCCTAATGTGTGAGGTCACAGGGGAATGATGGCTGAAATACATTATAATATTTATCTTTGGAGAACTCAGAAATCCAATGGAGCAGAGAGAGTACCTGAAACAAAACATAGTAATGTCATATACAAAGTTACATCTGAGGATGCTATGTTCAATTTACTGGAACATTAGCTCCTGTACAATATTTGATTACATCATATGATACGGGTATAAAAACCACGTATTTTACAAAGGTGGATCGAAGCCACAATATACAATAATGATGAGTCTTCAAAGATCTGGAAGTTATGTAGATAGATCGAACATAATCTTGCGCAACTTAGTATATATGTGAGAGACTAAGGTATTCATAAAGGATCCCAAAGAACCAGTACAATCCAAGCCATGTGAATAAGGGTAAGCTGAAGTCGAACATGGAGAGGATTCAACAGTTTGTCAACCAATAGGTGATAATTGACAACTAAAAGCAAAGGAGTTCACCAATGATGAAAGTGAATCTAGAGGTACGATTTTCAAAACTATAGGTCTTCGTCATCAGGAAGTAGTGAAACGGAACCATGCTGTGATAAGGAAGGAAACAGATCCTCCAACGGATCACAAGAGTGACTAGGAACTGGGCAAAGAAGGGAGACACAAAATAGATAATAGATATAACAGTGATGGAATCAGGCTATAGATCAGACATTGGGAAGAATCCTTGAACAGTGAGCACAACACAGAGATGAACCAAGGCAGCATACAACAGATAGATAGAACAACTAGACTTATCTGTCATGTAGGAGACATGATCAGATTCCCCAAGTATAATGGACAAGAGGAGGAGTAAGACACTCAAAGTAATAGCTGAACACAAGTGTATACTGAAACATGGATATCGGAAAACAAAGAGTGCTATGTTCAAGGAAAACATGCTGCCATTACTAAAAACAAGAGAAAACTTCTTCCTTACCTTCCCTGTTAAATTTTAACGAGTCCAGGAAAGTAAAATCGGTTCCCTCTTCATTTTTTAACAAGCTTGAAGAGATGGGAAAATAATGCTTGATGCACTGATTCGTGGATTTAGTGGGCCTGAACTAGTACATGCTCAGATAGTGTTTTCACATTTAGAGAGTCTGAAAACTCCAAAGAAGACTCCAGGGGGGTCCTTTTTCATCCAATTTAGTCTCTTGAGGCCGAAAAAGTATAAAACAAACCACATAAGAACTCTCTTAAATTCCGAAGAAGAAAAGGTGCACCTTTTTCGTACTTAGTCAGGGAGGTCCGAAAAAAAGATTAAATTACCACCTACCCAACGCTCCTTCCAGAACAGCATAAGATAGCTTGAGTTTTACGAGTGTGAACGAAAGCAAGATCACTCGGAAATATCCATTTGGTTACGAGAAATGGGGCTTACAACAATAAAATCGTTGCTTTGTTCTTGAGTGTTTAACGAGCATGACAAAGACACAAAGTACACTCGGAATCTTTTTCATGTTTGGGTCCAGAGCACGAAAAAGAGAAAACTAAGCTCAAACCGGGTGCTCCTTTTCCGTAAATTTAGTCCCTCGGGTCCGGAAAAGTGATAAACCTATACCTAAGAATACTCTTCTCAATTCAAAAGAAAAGAGAGTGATCCTTTCTCGTATTATTCCGCATGGTCCGAGAAAGAGATAACCTACCACCAATGAAGATGCCTGTTCACATATTCTTAACGAGCTTGAACGGATGAGATAACTCGGCAGTCAAGTCTGTTTTGAAGGAGTCAGAACTGGGCCTAAAGAAACTCCATAAGGTCAGGGAGTCCTGTAAAGGGATAGCTTGTAAAAAGAGATTCAGAAGAAGCTCTATTTGGCGTGAAAAATAGCTATGAGGAAACCCCTGGGCCTGAAACAGTGACAGTATGAGTACCAAAGGATGACAAGGGCATAAAAAGATGATACTCATGAAATAAGGACCCTAGCCACTGAAGAATAATGGTAGAGACAAGGGACTAATGGCTTACAATACCATAGTCTGTGGAAAAACGTTGAATACTAAGGTTAATGTGGAGTGATAAGATATCAACATGTGTTGGAGATAGCAAAACCACCCTATAGAAGCATCAACACTTTGTGAAAGTTGGTAAACCTGTTCCAAGGCACAAAGAGGGTGATATTAGTTAATTGACATTTCAAGCTATATAAAAAGACCCACTTTATGAAATATTATTTCTATAAATAGTTTGAAAATTAAAACATTTCTCACCATTTGAACTTTTTGAACCAGAAAGGAAAGTTTACCCTCTACCTTTGATCGATCACCGTGGACAATTGGACCGTCAGAATTGGAATCCGTCAGCTTTAGGTAATTCTACACCCTGAACTCATCAATTTGATCCGAACAAATATTAAATTTAATGGTCAATTCAGTATTTTGCATCATCCCAAATTATGGCAATGCACATTCGCGGGTTGCTAAGCGTAAGAGTCACGAATATGCGTTTCATTCGCGGGTTGTTGAATAAGAGAGTCGCGAATGACTCGTGAATTGTCTAAGTAGACAGTCGCGAATGCTGCACTATAGGGAAAACTTCAAAATTTATGCAAAATTTTTAAATTTTTATGATGAAATACTGAACCAAATTATGTGTATTTGCCAGGAAAAATATGGTGCTTGAGTGGAGGGAAAGAGATCATGAAATAATGGATCATGTGGCGCTCCAAAGCGCACCCACAATACAAGCATTGAGGACTTGTGGGCTACTGATGTTCTTTTGTACATCACCCATGCGGGAAAATGTCCGCCTACTGGAATTCATGGTCAATTACTGGGATCATGACATGGGGATGTTCAATCTTCAAGGTGAGACCTTAGAGCTTACCGTGGAAGATATATATTTCATAACCGGGTTGTCACAACGGGGGGCACCGGTGAATTTGGAGGGCACTGGCAGGGGTGGGGACCCCTTGAGTGTCCAAAACTATGTTGACATGTTCTGTACGCCGGGTACGCAAAAGAAGGGCAGCAGTGTTATTATTGCAGACATCCAGGATTTCACCCTCCAGGTACTAGCTAGTACTATTGTGAGACTTGCAGGATCATCAGGGTTACATATGGCCACCAGGAATCAAATGAGGGTGGCAGTTGATTGCTTTAGAGGTGCTCTCTATGATTGGTGCTCGGGAGTGCTCCCCATCATGAAGAGGCAACTATTCGACTGCAGGAGAGGAAGATGCAAGAATTTTGGCTATGCCAGCATACTAGTAGCGTTCTTCTTCGGGAGAGTACCAGCTATGAGCCATGCTATACCACTACAGGTCAGACATCCACGTCAGCCGGTGGGGAGACATCTTCCTCCGTCAAGGAGGAGGAGACATAGTACACAGCGTCTACGATGATGACTTTTATATATGGTGGGAATGACAGCTGCCGGCGTTGGAGCAGTTTCCATACGCTGGGATGGATTTCCGAGGTGACCCCAACCTTGTCCTCCCTCCAGGAGGAATATGGGGCGAGATGAGTAAGTGATTTTTTAATTTTTTATCATTTTCAAATTTTTATGAATTTTCAAATGATAGAATATATGCATATGTACAAGTCTTAATCCTATTCATGTTTCAAAATGCAAATATTGGACCAGTCCGCCCTGAAGGGCACCCGCGTATGTTCGTGCATCCGGTTGTAGGAGGAGACCCAGGATTGGTCTGGGTACTAGAGGGGAAGCTGGCCAGGCTGACCCAACGAGTACCTACGATACAGATTGAGCATATACCTACAACCATGCAAGAGTTTGTAGTAGGGGTTCAACCGATTTGGCTACATCTGTTCAGGCGAGTAGCTAGAGCAGTACTTGTATATAGAGATGCGGTGGAGGCTGCCGAAGTCGAGGAGGCTGAGGAAGCCAGGGTGCATAGAGATCATGGGGACCAAGGTGGTCCCAGTGCTCAGGGAGGCCAGGCTTAGTTCTAGGGCATTTTGATGGATTATGATACACATTTTGTATATTTTGTATATAACGGGATCTACGGATCAGACTCGATCTATCTACAGACAGATATTTTACATAGATATATATATATATATATATTGATGTTGGTTGTTGGCTTATTTACAAGTGTTCTTTACATGTTTGCTGTATATTTTATGAAATGTGTGTTAGATGCCAATCCAAAATATAATTAGCATATGGATTAGTCAATAAATTTTGATTACGTGGAATATGATTGAAAGTAATAACTTCAAAATGTATTTCCAATAAACGAATTTGCATGAACTGACGTAACAAGGTAGGATTTCGTACCTGATAAGCTCGATTGAGATGGGAAACTACCAACTGAGAATCCAAACGGACCTCAAGCTGGGTGATGCCACGTGACAAAACATCCCATAGGAGCTCAATTACAGCCTTATACTCAGCAACATTATTAGAAGCAGGACCTAGATAAGTGCCACCAGCGGCAACAAGCTGTCCTGAGGGAGAATAGATAACCCATGCTGTCGAAGCTAGGTGACAAGTGTGACGACTGGCGCCATCAGCGAAACCTACATACATTTCGGAAGACATCTGCAACAACCAGCAGATAATATAAAAAACAAAACTAACAACCTATTGTACATAAAATACATACAATAAAATACAAGAAAAAGTGCTAATCCTAAGCATAGTACTTCTTCAGGTAGAGCCCATTTCTAGGCTCAGGCAGCTTATTCCCATCATAATCAACTAATTCATATGCGCCTTTACTTAATAAATTTGACATGACATAGGGTCCTAACCACATAGCCTTGAATTTTCCTGCCCCCAGAGGTTCTTTATCCCAAAGCAAGACAAGTTCCCCCTCAGAGAAAACCCTAGGTTTGACTGTTTTATCATATTGAGATTTAACCCTATTTTTATGAGCCTGATTGGAAGTCATCGCATCTCTACGTTGCTCATCAAGGTGTTCTAGATGTACTAGACGTTCTTCAAGCTCAGTCGTATCAGGTAACACATGAATGGCTATCTTTAAGGACGGGATTTCGCATTCAATCAGAGTAACTGCCTCCACCCCGTGAACGAGTTGGAAAGGGGAATAACCCATAGTAGTCTTAACGTTAGTTCTGTAAGCCCAAAGAGCAGGATATAACATGATGTGCCAATTAGAACGGGCTGCATCAATTGTCCGTTTAAGGATAGTTTTCAAAGTCTTGTTTACAGCCTCAACTTGACCATTTGCTTGCGGATAGTATGGAGAAGAGTGCTCTTGTCGAAATCCGAGCATGGTGGTCAGTTTCGTCATCATGTTATTTTGAAAATGACTTCCATGGTCAGTGACAATCACTTTGGGAATACCAAACCTTGCAATAATTTGATTGAAAACAAAGAAAGCTGCAGTTTCCTCATTATCTTTGAAAGTAGGCATTGCCTCTGCCCATTTTGTAAAATAGTCAACAGCAACAATGATATATTTATGCCCCCCAGCCGAGACTAGGTTGCATGTCATGTAATCAATCCCCCATTTCATGAAGGGGCCTATTGAGACAACAGGAAATAACGGAGCAGGATGCGACCGTATTTTTTTGGTGTAAATCTGACACGGATGACAGCGCTTCATGGCTTCCACACAGTATTTAAAGATTGTGGGCCAGAAATAACCAGCACGTAATATCTTCTGGGTCGTTGCTAACCCACATAAATGACCCCCACATGCTCCACTATGGGAATCATTTAGGACAATCTACGCTTCCTCATGAGTAAGGCAGCGACACAAGACGGAATCTACCCCTCGTCAATATAATGTATCTCCTATAATGAGGTAGTTCTTGGCATGAAGGCGTAACTTACATCATTCCTCCCTAGAGTAAGCGACAGGATACTTCAAAGTCTGGAGATATATAAGAATATCCCCGTACCAAGGATCAGAGGTGGATATCAAGAAGGTGTGCTCATCTAGGAATGAGTCATCCTCAACCGCTACATTTTCTTCAGTGGGAAATTCCGCTATTAGCTCAGCAAAAAATAAGGACTTTTTAGACTTAGCGGATTGAAAATCCAAGTCAAACTCCTGAATAATGACTATCCACTTGTTAAATTCCCCCCCAACAATCCGTCGGGATAAAACATATTGGAACGGATTCACATCCGCCACTACTGTGGTCGTCCTCAGTAAAATGTAGTGGTGCAACCTCTGCAGAGCATAAACAGCTGCTAAGGCTAACTTCTCTACGTGGGAGTATCTAAGCTCAGGTTCGGCCAAAGCACAACTAAGATAATAAACCACATGCTCAACGAGCTTATCGTCCTCCTGGACTAGTACTACCCCAATGGTTGACTCCGACACGGCCAGATATAAAATAAAATCCCTAGAATAATCTGGTGGACGTAATAAAGGAGCCGACAGCAAAGATTTTTTCAATGCCTCGAACGCAAGTTGTGTGGTTTCATCCCATACAAAAGGAGTGTCTTGTTTGAGCAAGTGCATGAACCCTTTAGTGATCTTGGCATAATTAATGATAAAACGTCGAAGAAAGTTGGACTTTCCTTGCAGGCTTTGAAGTTGCCTGAGAGAACGAGGAGGAGGAAGATTTACAATGGCCTCAACTTTCAATGGATCCATCTGGATGCCTCTACTAGACACAATGAATCTGAGTAATCTTCCTGACTCAAAACAGAAAACACACTTGTGGGGATTCAAGCGAATTTTATAGTATCTGCATCTTTCAAAGATCACTCTTAAATGATCTGGATGTTGAACTCTCTTGCGAGAATGTGCGGGCAGATCATCAATATACGGTTCGACAATGGATTTTATGTCATGAAAAGAAAATTTCATGGCTCGTTGAAAGGTAGCCCCAGCATTTTTCAATCCAAAGGGCATTTTTCTATACGCAAATGTACCCCAAGGGCAAATGAAAGTAGTTTTATGTTGGTCTTCCGGTTTGATTTGGATTTGATTGTAGCCGGAGAAACCATCCATAAACGAAAACACCTCACTCCCCGCACATGCATCTATGATCTGGTCAATAAATGGTGTGGGGTAATTGTCCTTAGGACAAGCTTTAATGAGGTCTCTAAAGTCTGTACAAATGAGAATAGTCCCTTGCTTTTTATCAACAGGAACAGGGTTGGATACCCATTCAGTCAAAGCTATGGGATATATAAAACCAACTTTCAACAACTTTTCAACTTCTGCCTTCACAACCGCCGCTTTACGCGGGTTCACAGGTCTTAATTTCTGTTGAACTGGCTTAGCATCAGGATAGGTTCGGATTTCATGTTGAACAATAGATGGATCAATGCTTGGCATCTCCTCATATGACCAGGAAAAGATATCGTGGAATTCCTTGAAAAGGGTAGTGTAGATGGCAATATCCTTTGGAGAGCAGTTTGCACCTATATAGATGTTTTCCATGACATCTGGGTTCACAGAGATATTGATAGGTATAGTGGCGGAAATGTTTTCCATATTCCCCTCAACAAACACCCCTTCCTTAGGAAAAGGGTTGATAGGTACCTCAATATCGTTTGACAGTCTCACTTTAAACTCTTGGTTTTCTATCTTGCTTAGATATGGAATAAAATAGGATTGATGATGAAGATCCTCACAAATATTATCACGTCCACTCATGGCTTCCAGAATCGCTTCATCGGAAGGTAAAATTGTATCTAATCAATCTATGGAATGTGAAGAGTTTTCTTCCCATGCAGGCAAATAGACTTCTTCCAGATCATCTGAGACTAATAGAGGATCTAGAATGGGATCAGCAACAACTTGAGTGATGGCTTGATAAGCTACCTCTACTGGTGATAAGGGCACTTCTGGTTCATGGGGAGTTGGGAGGACCCAAGGATTAGTCCTATTGACAACCGTAGCAATGGACTTCCCCATAGTAGTAGAACCAATGTAGTTCACCAGGGCTGGAAGATCGAATGTGCCCATTAATGATGCGTACATTCCAACCCCCAAGCTATGTGCAGCAGGTTTGGCCTGATCAACCAATGGCACAGTGGAATCCTTAGACTCTAAACGGCCTTTTCGGGTAAAATCAAGTTGGTCAACAGTAACAAACTTTCCCTCATGTGGAAAAACCACGAAACGAAGAACAGCTGATGCAACAGCAGACATTGCATAAGTCCAATTCCTTCCCAGAAGCAAATTGTAGTCCAAGGGAGCATCAATCACTTCAACTTCAACAGACACTGCTTTGCCTGCTAACTTAATCTCAAAATCTGGTAGGATACCATGAGGATGGAAGGATCTTCCATCAAAAGCAGTAAGTAAAGTGTTTGATGGGACCAGCTCTGGGGATCCAAGAGCTTTCTAGCATGCCAGGGACATAACACATGTAGAGGCTCCCTCATCAACAACTGCCCTTCCAATGGTCTTACCACCATGGACGACATCTATTGATAGGGATACATGGTAAGGCAGGCAAATTTTGACATCAGACAGATTGAATTTCGCCATGATACTCGAAGAATCCATGCTACCTAAAGCTGCTAAGAGAGCATCCCGCTGGGCAGGACAAATCTGTAACACCTCTAAAGCTGACATTGCACACGGGGTTTGAGCTAAATCCTCAACCACTGAGTAGTTTGAAGCAGCCCTAGCATTGGGGTTATGCAAGGTCTTCTTGAAAACACCTTTCGGTATTTTCGGCATAGTTTCGGCAGGTTTCTCTATTGTGAGAGGGTTAGAAGGTTCACCTACAGCTTTACCCTTCTCAAGAGTCTCGTTCTCATAGTTTTTGTTCCTGGTTTGCAACAAAGTCGAAGATCGAACCATGTTGATATGATTAGGGTCAGGGGCAGCTTGAGTGCCCCCTGCTACATTAGAAGCTGAAGCAGAGTTCTGTCCTTGGGGAAAAGGATCCTTCAAGACAGCCGGTTGTTGAGCTTTGAGCAGCTTCTAGGCTTTCTCCATAAGGGGACAAAGGTGAGTAAGGTGGTCCTCTTGGCACAACTTACAAGGGAACTTAACCTTCTTCTTTTCTTTTTTTCCCCCATCAGCATTGTTCACGGGCTTTGGCTTGTTTTGGTTTCCCTCTCCCTTCTTACCTTTCTTTTTCTTCCCGCCGGGCTGCTGATTTCCCTTTTGAGAGGTTTGAGCAAAGACATTTGCATTCTGGGGAGAGGGGGCAGCCTTTGCTGCCTCCGCCATAGACTGTTTGACAGACAACTGGTGAAGTTACTTAGTTAAAGACTCTACGGTGGGAGAGTTAACAGACCCAACCACACCATCAGCATAGGGTCCAGGCTTAGGCTTCTCCACCTCGTGCGAAGGCCTTGGTGCCTCAGGGATGATCTCATACAAGATCCCAGACTGTGAATAAATCAAGTGTAACTGCTGGGCCCTGAGTATGGCTTCTTCTTCATTCGTTACTCCTGATGTGGAAACATCCTTAGATATGTATGGCAATAGTTATTTAAGGAACCATTCTAATAGAAACTCAGAAGGAATGGTGGCTTTGATAAGGCTCTTTCACCTCCTCCACTCTTGGATATGATCTGAGATGTGGGTAGCCTTGTTTTTTCTAAAAGTAGACAACAAGTCCGTTCCAAAATCGTATCGAACCGGAAGCTGAAAGTGGCTAAGGAAAGCACTAGCCAAATCCCAGAAACTACTGAAGGCAGCAGAAGGAAATTCGATATACCACTTTGCCTCCATACCTGTCAAGGTCCTCTGGAATAGCCTCAATCTAATTGAATCCTAATTCAACAAATTGGAAGAACACCATAAGTGAAAAGTGGTGGCATGTGCCCCAGGATCTTCACCAGCTTTACCTTCAAAATTAGGGATGTCCGATGGCAATTTGGTGGGAACAGGTGGCCACAAGGGGTCATGCCTCATCGGGTCATTCATCAATTTTGACAAGTCTGGCAAGTTTAAAGTTTCCAGGAAAGGAAGTTTGGGCCTAAACGGGGTAGTAAATGTGCCAACTTGGGGATTTGAGGGACCTTCCCCCGAATGCCGATGGGTAAAAGTGGGGTTGCCCCCAGCCACCGGTTGTGAAGTGGGAAGGTTGCTTTGAAACGGATTCCATCCGTAAGCCACAGGATTTTATGTGGGAGGTGCAGTGTAAGTGGTTCGAGCCGTCCCCATAGAAGCAGGGGTCTGAAAGACTGGAGCAGGTATCCCTCCGCTAAACAACGAAAAGGGAGAGCTCACGTATGGGACCGAAATAGGGGTTTGGAAGCTCTACTTGTAAGAGGTGTTGCTCCCAAACTGCACTCCTACGTATGAAGGAGATGGACCTACATATGGATTGGATGGGGGAATGTGCCCCCCATTCCAATTAAATCCTTGGACATATGCCGAGGATCCTATCAGACTACTCTGGGTAGTGTAAGGGAAGGAAGAAGGAATGGTAGGTATACTGGGGATCCCAGTAACCGTGCTACCAGAAGTACCTCCTAAGTTTGAGTGAACCGGTGGTTGAACCACCCGGCTCGCTGGAGTCAAAGGTGTAGAAGGAAAACTAGATCTAGGGGCACTTACCGGGTGAGGTAGTACCCCTTCAACCGGAAGGGTTGAGGTAAACACAAAAGAACTTTCTTCCGCAGGAGACATGGCTCTACCCACAGGTACACCTAGCACTGGTGAATCAAAAGGTCAAACCTGGACGATCACAGGATCGTTTAAATCAGTCAAGGGGGAGTTAAAATTCCTTGCAAACTCGTCAGTCTGCAATTCTTCTATCTCAACTATGTCAAGATTGAAACAGTTAGCAATGAGTTTCGGTTCACCAAGAGTCTCACTTATTCCTACAGGTTCGAATGAACCGTCTGTGTCTAATCTCCGCCTTTGAGGTAAAGGTGGAGGCTCCAATGCAGTGATAGGAGGAAGGTTTCTCAACCTTCTTAACCTTCTAACAGGTTGGTCCTCCAGAATTAGAAATTTAACAAATCACACCCTAAGGACAACTAAACACAGGCAAAACCACAGAGCATACACTAAAAAGTTCCTAGAGTCTCAAGCAATCAAACCAGGGTGAAAGATATACTTTCCCGAAGAAAGCTGATGAACGATTACTTGGCATCCTTGAAGTAGTTCTTAGGCACAAGCGGAGGAATCACCCACTGCCCTCCTACACTTTCAACAAGGGTTACCTTCCAAGCCCATTCAAGGTGAACCAGAAAGAGCCTTCCGGTTTACCTAGATATGAACCCTAAAAAGACAAGAGACTAAAGGATACCTTGGCAATACCAACAGTCTGGGGGGACAGTCATCAACCGAACTCATACGCATTGGCAGGGTAGCTGAGCCCGAAACTCTATCTAGGACAGAATCCCCAGATGCGTAAATGTCCTGGGTTACGTTTTGACAAGGATTCAGAGGGTTATCTCCTCTGTCCAAGCCTCCACGCGGCCTAGTGCTTAACTCCCGTTTGAGAGGAGCTTCCCAGATACAGTGATAGAGTCAAGGATTTCCCTAAATAAAGGTCCACTACGTCTGAGTTTATAACTTGTGGGAAGTTTACACTTCCTAGCCCACAAGTCTAGCCTAAGCTAGTAGGTGAAAGGCCCCTAAAACAAAAACTTACTAGTAAATTTTAATTTATGTGTTTATTTTAAAGGGCTGTTCTTTACTCAAGAGGAAATGGAGTGGTATACTGTATGATGTTTTGACTCAAACAAGAAATAAATGAAAGTAAAGGTGTATTCAAAGAAAAATTACCATTATAAAAACAAACTTCTTTTTAATTTTTGCAAATATGTATTGATGAATTGAAAGCAACAATGAAAGAAACTAAGCCTATGTTTTTGTAGTTTTTGATATAATATTTTTAAATTGAAATAAACACTACTTATGCAAAAATCACAATGCAAAAGCTTTAACTATGTTTTCTTTTCACTTTTAAAAATAATCAAAACTCTACTATGCATCTACAATGCACTATGTTTGAGCAAACTTGACGCTTATAAACTGTATAAAAGTAACAAACTGAAGCAAACAGGATGATAGAACAAACAGACAACCAATAAAGGAAGGATAGGAACCCTAGCTTGGGTTCTACCGATGACAAAGAATCATTGCAGACTTACAAAGGCAAGTGAAAACCAGCTACTGTCAGAAGACAGACTGGAAAAACAGAGCCCAAGACCCTTATCACTGATCTGGACTATGACACTTTAACCCAAAACCCAAAATAGGCCAAAACACTTCAGTATGCAAGCAGTAAACAAACCAAGAAAAAAGACTCAAGAGCTTCTGAAAAGCAAAGAAATGTGATCACCAACAGTATTCAGACCCACTACACAGCATTCTTAAGGAAAGACCTTTCAGAAATAGGAACTACACAAAGAAAAGAACAAGCAAAAACTTATCTTAAAAATCCCCACTTCCAGGAGTATTCGCGACTGTCACTAAGAGCAACTCGCGAGTGACTCGTGACTGTCTAGTATTACAACCCGCGAATGCAAACCAGTATTCATGACTGTCTAGAAAGACAACCCGCGAATGGGTATAATTTTTTTTTTCACAAAATAAAGAAAAACCCCTAGACTTTCAAATGCTGAAGCAAATAAGAACTAGGATAAAAATCACAAATAGACTCACAAGCAAAACTGGTTAGGAGGACAGAAAACGACCTACAACAGTCCGGGCTCCCCAACGGAGTTGCCAGTTCTGTTGTACAGGATTATACACCTAATAAGCTAAGGTCTGGGGTTACCAACATACTCAATTACTTGCATACAATTGACTTCTAAAGTGCAGAATAAGAAATAGGAAGATTAAAAGGACTTACTTGTTAAACGAAGGTCGATCCTTGCTAATCTTCTTCCTCTCTATTCCACTTCCGAAGTCTTCAAGATTGCTCCTCTTTCACCTGTCAAGAAACACTTTTCCAGATACAAGATGATTCATGTACATATAAGCAGGTTAGATAAACCACATATAGATGCATAAACATTTATCAAACCACAAGACATGAAACACATATGGAAGAAGTAATATCTTTATTATCAATAATGGAAAGAGTTCAGATACAGCCCAATGCCTAAGACAAGGACTTTGCAACCAAAGGATTCTGAGTTCCACTGCTCCAAAGACTTCTGTATAAACTCCACCAGCATAAATTTGCTCTCCAAGTGTAAGTTATCAACACCCTCCCCAAGGCCTATATTTATATGGGTGAAATAAGGCAATTCTCGAAGGTTGGGGAAGTTGTAGCAGTTAAGGGATTTAAGTTAAATGAGTTAACTAATCTCCCATTAGCGTGTGTTTTATATTTAAATGTGAAGATATACATTCACGGGTCTATAGTAGAGAAACCCGTGAATGATTTGCGACTATCTACAAGAGAAACCCGCGAATACATGGATTCGCGACTTGCTACAAAGGAGACTTGCGAATACATCTCAACATGGAAAAAATGGAAAAATGACTAGCTGGATGAAGGAAGCATGTATTTCATGACAAGCCAATCTATATTGTTTTAGGCAAACCTCTATCCATAAGTGTCCTTTTGTGTTCCAACATGAGGGATGCCGGCACTCGGACGGAGAGGTGCCATTCGTGTGTATAACAAGATTTCCAAATTTTGTTTTACAGTCCATGTTTAAGGGAGGATTTTCCCAAGTTGGTTTTGCCTCTTTCCTTGTTTAAATGGACATGCAGTATGTAAAGGGTGACTAAGGCTTGTTGCTAGGCCCTATAATTTTCTGATATATTACTCATAAGTCAGGCTTAAGGGGGGGTGTTAGAATAATCAACCCATAGTTTACTAACTTAGACATTAATTTAATTATTTTTGTCTTATTTGCCTAGTTCATGTGTCCCACCTTGTGCAAGTTGTCATTTACCTATCCATAGTGGTCAAAATTGCCTTATTTGACCCATGTAGTGCTTGGGAAACCTCAAGGAATCAAATCTATTTTATTCCTGGCCTCCTAAGCGCCCTTCTGCTTTTTCTGCTTTATTGCCTGCTTTTTCAGTGTTTTAAGGCAAAAGGAAAAGCTTGACTAAGTGAGGTTGACTAGTTTTTTGTCGTACACATCCTCCTCTCTTTTATCCTTGGAAAAGCATGTATCAGTTGTCATTCCATCACTCTTTAGCTTTCCTAAGCCATTTTGCTAATTCGTGAGCTCCATGACAGATTTGGGATCAGCTTTTTACACCTATGGGGGATTTGCTTGTTTTAGTAAGCCTGCTTTATGCTAGATTCGAATTGCTCCTCATGCATTTGAATCCCTAATGTATTTTATTTATTCAGCAACCTATTTTATTACAGGGTTGGCTATTGCACACTGAGTTAATACAGTTTAGTGTTAAGCTCCAATTTCAGTCTCTTTTGTAAGTGATTTTGCATGATCAATTGTTAATTGTTGTGAGTAAAATTAATCTATCACTGGGTTCAATTTCCACAGCTCTAAGGTTAGAGCCACTTGGAACCTATTTGGAGTGGAGTGCTCCACCTTTCAAGACCCATTGCATTCACTATTGAATTTCTTGTGGGGAAACCATACATGGGAGACTTAATTCATGGCTCATGTGCCATGTTTCTAGAGGAATGCTAATAATTTTTGGATTAGTTTGTTGGAGGGTGACCCATTGAGGATTTTTTTGGCACATCTTTTCATGCACTTGGTTGAGGTCATTGCTCTTGGGAGGATTTCACTACAACAAATTTTAATTTTAGGGAGGGTTGTCTTTCGCCTCCAAAAGTCACTTTTGGGGGTGGGTTTGGCTTTGGAGGTGGTCTTTACAAAATCACCCCTAAGAGTAATGATGCTGAAAGTTTGGGAATTTTAGGGGTGGTTTTAAAAGATATCAAAACTTCCCCTAAAAGTGACTTTTGGGGGCAGTTATAAATCCCCCCAAAAAGTGACTTTTAAGGGAGGTTCTTAAAACCACTCATAGATACCTATGGGGGTGGTTCCAAACCCCCCCAAAAGTCCTTATTACAAAAACCTTTGGGGGTGGTTACCAAAATCCCTTGTAGGTACCTACGGGGGTAGTTTCAACCCCCCTCCCCCCATAGTTTCCTATAAGGGAGGTTCTAAACCCCTCCTAAAACTCCATCTTCCTAACCTTTGGGGGTGGTCTTAATAAACCCCCCCTAAGAGTACCCACAATAAAAGTTTGGACTTTTAAGGGAGGTTCTAGAAGAGATAAAAAATGACACTAAAAATGACTTTTGGGGGCGGTTCATAAACCCCCCTAAAAGTTTTTATTACAAAACTTTGGGGGCGGTTATAAACCCCCCTCATAGTAAACTATGGAGGCAGTTCGAAACCCACCCTATAACCCTTTACAAACCTTTGCAAGCGGTTATGAACCCCCCTCACATAAATTTACAGGGGGGGTTTGAACCTACCTCGTTGTAACACACAAGGGCAGCTTTGAACCCCCCTCGTAGTGACATATGAAGTCAGTTTAGAACCCCCCTCGTAACAACATACAAAAATGGTTTTAAACCCCCTATAGCCATAATAAATCATAATAAAAAATATTTTATTAAAATATCAATATTGCAATATCATTAGGGCACGAAGGAATCGAACCTTCAACCTTCTTCTTGTAAAGCAGTCGCTCTTCCATTGAGCTAGAACCATTTAAAAATTGGGGAAAGGGGCAATATTAACACCAATATTGCATCAATTGTGATTAAAACAAAAGACTAACAATCCCAACATTGTTTATGACTCGAGATACCTAAGGAAGTAGTCTGAATGGATCTAATCTTCTTTAGATATATGCTAACTACTTCAAATCGTGTTGCTTTGACCTTCTTTAAATATATGCCAACCACTTCAAATCCTATAATGTAATCAAGATAATGTAGATGCATGTTACGAAATTCACATTTAGACTCTTAAACATATAATTTTTGATCCACTAACGTGGCTAAGATGATCAGTTTTACAGAAAAACAAATAAAATTTTGTTTGTATAATTCATCCAAAGCATATCAATTCTTGAAATTGAGAGTTTATAAATAGTATGGACTCTATTGAATTCCATATAAGCAACACAAAGGTGATAAAATCCCATTAGTTTTTTCAGCCAACACCATTTGGAGTTGGTGAGGTACTCTTTGTAGGAGTATTAATTCCTCCTTCCAATAGTTCTATAACAAAGCTTTATATTTCAGTGCTCTAAAATCACAATAGAGGTATTGGTAGACACACATGTTTTATTATTTAGGTTCAAGCTCAACGAGAGGCTAGTTATCAACAAGATGATTTTCTATTCAATAAAACCAATTCATAGGCTTGGACATGATAGAGAAAGATAAGGGAACTTTGGGGAGTTTTATGTCCTAAATAAACAGTGTGACAACAATAAGCCCTTATATTTTCAGTTCTAAGAACACTAAGAGCTATGTTGGGAAGTCCTATGGGCATAAACATCCCTAGAATCAAGTCTGAGCATCAAATGGACAATTATGAACACTTTGAGAGAATTTTGAAGGTTAAAAGTATTTAAACACCTCAATTCTAAAATCTAGAAGTTATGGGTGAATAAACATAGGTAAAAGGGCTTAATCCCCTCCAAATCAGTAGTAAGTAGCCACTAGTAATTGTTGCAGCAGGCTTGCAAATGTTACTTGGAAAATATGAAGGTGTTGATAGAACATTTCAACCTTATAAGCCTCTTCTTTATGCATTGGGGTACACCCCTTTGGGAATTAACTAACAGTTTGGAGAAATTTTAAGGCCATTATTGTGAAGGCAACCCACATGGAATGGATTTATCTTATGGAGAAGGCACATGTTGAGGGTTTTGATGCCATCTATGGAGGATTTTCCCTTGTTTTAGGGCATTCTGTGCTGAAAGAGTACGAACAACAACCCTAAAAGATGTCATATAGGGTGTTCTATGGACTGTGATACCCTCAAGCAGTGAAGAAATTGAACAAGGATTTTAAGTTAGTCATAATTCCATTCCTTAGTTTCTCCTTGGTAAGGGAAAGTTCTTATCTATCTTAATTAGATTATGATATTTATCAAAAAAATTTGGTTGTAGTTTAAATTATTGGGTTATAAAAATAACAACTTTTACATTATAGTTGATAATAAGATACAGGGTTAATAACATTTAGAATTAGATAATAATTATTCTACTTCCCAACACTGTTCCAGGCCACTCGATCCCTGTTAGGGCTAGTTAAAAGCTCATGTTAGCACTACTAGGGCCTCCTATAGCCTTTCAATCCTTAATTAGGGCATGCTCCAAGGTTTAAAGACCCTAAGAGGGAACCTATAGTTCACTTCATCCCATTCTAGGGCTTACATCAGCAGGACGCAACACCTAAAGGAATTTTCCAGGCAACCGAGTTTGTTCCAGGAAGCTAACAAGCTAATATTCAGTCATTTAGTCAACATCTCAGTTAGCAACAACTCAGTTCACGTGGTTATTTTTAATCAGTCTTATACATGGCTGTAATTATTCATTCTTTCTTGGTATGTGTTCCCTACAGGTAGTTTGATGATGATGTAAAGGTCTGCAATACTTGTATATTCTCTTGTATAAAAATATGCCATCTCATAATAAGGAATATTTTTCATTGATGGGGAAGTTTGGAAAACCCCTCAATTTTGTTGATGTGTTATATGTTACATTATTGAACAAGAACCTTATATCAGTCTCCACTCTGGAGGAAAAGGGATATCAAGTGATGTTCTGTGACCATAGTGTATATATCAAGCCCAAGGGGTCAGATAGGAGCTTGGATCGGGTGATTGGCAGGAGGAGTGAGCAAGTGTACATAAGAGACTTTGAGCTTGAAAAGGCTCTATTCAGCATCAACATCAAGAATCAAGATGAGTTGTGGAATAGGAGCATGACACACTTACACCATGGAGCACTGAGACACTTGAGACATGTTGTCATTGGAGTTCCTTAGGTACATGAGAAGAAGGATAACCATTGCAAGTGTTGTGCTTTGGGGAAGAACCTCAGGAATCCTTTCCCACATAGTGAGAACAAGTCTAAGGAGACCTTGGAATTGGTGCATTCAGATGTATGGGAACCTATGAGTGTCCATTCGTTCAGTGGCTATAGTTACTGCGTAACCTTCATTGATGACTATTCCAGGAAAACCTGGATCTATTTCCTAAATGCCAAGTCAGAGGTCTTTGAGAGGTTTGAAGAGTTAAATACTCTCCTGGAGAATGAAATAGGAAAGAAGATTTTGGTGTTGAGGACAGAAAACAGGGGTGAGTACACCTCTAATGAGTTCATGGAGTATTGTTTGGCAGAGGGGATGAAGAAGGAGAAAACTGTGCCCCATACCCCACAACAGAATGGAGTTGCATAGCAGAAGAATAGGAATATTCTAGGAGTAGCCAAGGCCATGCTATTTGATTAGGGATTACGACTATTCCTTTGGGTTGAGGAATACATGACTCCAGTGTACATTCAAAATAGGTGTCCCCACCTAGATTTGGGGAGGAGGACACCCGATGAGGTCTTGATAGGCACTAGGACAAATGTGAGTCACATTTGCATATTTGGAAGCATCTGCTATTTTCATGCTCATGCTGACACTAGGAAGAAGTTCGACCCTTCTGGAGAGAAGGGGTTACTTGTTGGTTATAGTGAGACTTCGAAGGCATATAGATTTTACATTCCTGCTTGCAATAGGATCAGTGTGAGCAGGGATGTCCAGTTCGATGAGGACATGGCCTTGCGGATATCTGCGGATTCACTAGTAGAGCAACTTCCAGCACAAGACACGGGGATCAAGTTGGAGGAGCCAGATGTACATGTATAGGTATAGACATAGGGCACAAGCTCTGGTAGTTAGAGGGAGTCAGGTGGAAAATATCCTCTTATATTTGATGGGGAGGATGAGTTGTAGCAAGAGACAGACATCGAACAACTTCAATAGATATACACTAGGCCAAGGCCTAAGTGGTTAAGGTCCACAGTATAAGATTCCAGGTAGGTTGATATTCCACAGAGATCTTTCAGATGAAGTGTACCACTAGAGAGACTCAGTTAAATGGCACCAATGACAGAGTTAGTTAACTCTGAGCGTTCCAGTTTTGAGGAGGTTGCACAACATGATGTGTGGTAGGAGGCCATGGTTGAGGAGTATGAATCAATCATGAAGAACCACGTATGGGAGTTTGTGGCGATACCTGAAGGAAATAAGGTGGTAGGATCTAGGTGGATATATAATGTGAAGCATGGAATAGATGGAACCGTGGAGAAGTACAAGGAATGCTTTGTGGCTAAGGGTTTTTCACAGAAGGAGGGTATTAATTATGAGGAGACCTTCGCCCCTACATCCAGGTATTCTTACATTCAGACCATTATCTCTTTAGCAACAAATATGGGTTGGCCAATCCATCATATGGAATTCAAGACTTCCTTCCTCAACGGAATGATAGAGGAGGAGGTATATACCGTAGTAGATAGAGGTGGTTTATGTGGAGACCATGGAGACACATGTATGCAAACTGCATAGAGCTCTTTATGGGATCAAGCAGGCACCTCGAGCATGGTACTCGATGATAGAAAACTATCTATGGGAGATGGGATTTCAACAGAGTGAGGATGAACACAACCTGTACTTATTGATAGGTGAGGTACCTCTCATACTGGTCCTATATATGGATGATCTCTTTCTTATAAGAGATGAGAGGCTGATTGGAGACTGCAAGTCCAACCTTGCAGTGGAGTTTTAGATGAAATACCTTGGGTTGATGCATTACTTTCTAGTCTTGGAGGTCTGGCAGAGAGATGGATGCTTCTACATTGGATAGGGATGTATGCAATACAAATATTGAATAGATTCAGGATGGAGGACTGCAAGCCTATGGCCATACCTCTAGTTTCCGACTATAGGAATATTGATGCATAAGAGTCGGATGGATTTGATCCTACCTTGTATCTTGAGCTTATCGGATCACTTATGTATCTGGTCAACACATGACCAAACATTATATTTGTAGTAAACTCTTTGATTCAGTTCATGGTGGACCCTCGAAGAGTGCATTAGATGACTGTGAATCACATACTTTGCTACATCAGAGGTACAATGGAGTATGGATTAGTTTATGAGCACAGGGGGAGTGTGCAATTAGTAGGTTTCATAGATGCTGAATGGAAAGGAAGTTTAGAGGATCATAATAGTACTTCAGGTTGTTGTATCAGCAATGGGTCAGGGGTTTTCTCTTGGTTCAGCAGGAAGCATAAGCCAGTTGCATTGAGCTCAATAGAGGTTGAGTACATGGTATCCAACATGGATGCTTGTGACGGTATGCAGCCGAGGAAGTTACTTTCAGGGTTATTCGAGTGTTAGCTAGAGGCTACATTAGTTCACCATGACAATCATAGTGACATCAGGCTATCTAAGAAATCATTGTTCCATGACTAGAGAAAACACATAGAAATCAGGTACCACTTCTTGAGAGATTGTGTTCAGAGAGGAACCATTCGGTTGGAGTACACACAGATAGATGAGTAGGTGGTAGACATTTTCACCAAGGCACTTTGCAAAAAGAGTGTTGTAAAGTTAAGGGATAAGTTGGGGTTGCTACCAAATCCATTCCTCATTGTGAGGGAGGGTTAAATTAGAAGCAACAAGGAACGTCTTCTTGCATGCATAAGACTTAAATTAGGAAGCCAATTGTATTTAATTATTTTTCCTAAAATAATTAAAGTGATCTAATTATTTATTGACTTTAAGTGAAAGTGAAATTAGGGCTTTTGCTTTACCTAAAGTTATAAAAGAGAGATCAATTGGTGGAGAGGACACAGTTGCATTTCGATAGAGACGGAGGAAGAAGCGTGAGAAAGATAGTTTTGGGGAAGAAGACAAAGAAGCACTAACTCAGGAAGATAACCCTAAATTGAAAAGGAGAGAGACATGAGACTTTGGTGGAGGTACACCATACAAGGACAACAACAATACCGTACAACCGCACAATAGCAAGCTACCTTGGGAACTGTGCCATCTCACAAGTTTTTCTTAGTTATTTTTGGGTGTTTGGATTTTTCCATCTAGGGTATAAATCGATTTTCTGATATTGTAAAAGATCTGTATTTTCTTAATAAAAATATCCTCCGATATTGTTGCACCAGTTTTCCTATCTTGGGTTTTGTGCAAGGGTTTATACCCAAAAAAGATTGTGTCATTTCTACTGATGTGATTGATTTTGTAAATGGTTCTCAAATTTATATTCTGCTGCATATTGTAAAGAATTTCATGTGTGGTTATTTTAGTTAAATTTAAATATACTATTTTATCCCTAGTTGTGCTTTAAAGGAAAATTCACATTAATAGATCTCAAAACTACTAATCATACTCCCAAACGACATCCCTAAATTTTTTCTTAGTTTTCTTTAGTTTAACAATATTGTATTTCTCATACTTTATTCTAAAATTTCTTTAAATTTTTTTCCCACAATTGCACCAAAGTCACTCTATGAATAGTGAGACCACTCTCCTTACACTTCATATGGCATTGTAGTGGTGTTTCACACATTATCATTTGAAACTCCACCAAATGGGTTCAATCCATCTTTCTTACCTATTGATCTGAACCACACAAATCCTAATAGTATTGGCTATTGTACGATTGTAGTTTCTCTAACAATAATACTCGTAAAAGTAGACAATATCAATGGTAGATTGTGATTACATCTAGTAGTCACACTCACACTAGTGAAAGCCGTGGTGGAAATAATTTGGTCATTGATCTGACACACACTTGTGCTCTACATAGAAATGACCACTGGATTATGATAAATATCAAAGTTGTAAAGGGTAGGATGTAGGATTAATAGGGTCCATTGGCATTTCAATTTGCTTCCTTACTAGTATGGCTCTCTATAGGTTTAGAATACCATAATGATGTGAAATTCGATGCATCTTCGAATGCCTCTTATTGATTCTTCTTTCCTATGTCTTTGAAATTGAGTTCTAGTTAAGTAGGATCATACAAAATCTCTACACTTGTGTTATGAGTATCTACATCCCTTACATTAACATGTTTCTATCATCTCACCTTTGTAGAAGTTCTTGATCTATAATTTGTGAATTCCTAACTTCTCAACATCACCACACATTCTTAACCTAATCTTTCAGGGCCAACCAAGGATCCTTTTCTTTATTTTATCATCATTTACATTGTTCCAAATTATAATTTCATCTATATACTTTCTTGTCTCATCAATGTCTCTAAACTAATAAAAAACCAAAAATCTCTTCTTGTAATACCCTATTTTTGACCTCATAATGTAAATGTGTATGCATATCAAGAGGCTAGAAGATAGACATATATTATCCAAGTGGAACAAATATATTTTAATGATTTACACTAACTAATAATATAAATATCTCTAACGGATGAAAATTAAGAAGGATGAAGAAGATACGGGGGTCATGATTCCACAAGTGGGGAATGTGAAAATGGGCTTACAAGAGGCTGAAAGGGGCCAAGAGGGGAAACCTTATCTAATCTTTTATACTAAGTCCCTAAAACTCCTTACTTGATTAAATACACTATTGATAAATTTTGCTTATATTATCTTAAGGTTGGGAATTAGTTGGATTGAAAAGGTGAAAGGTTGGCTCCTCATGAGTGTCACGTAGTGAGTTCTAAACATGAAAATATAATGTTTCAATCAGATCTTAGCTAGGGATAATTCATCAACAATATTGATGGTACAAATTGGGGAAGAGGAAGGGGGGACGAAATTCATGTTATTAACTGTACTTACATGCATGTTGATGCAATTTGTCATAGGAAATTGATTCTAATTATTATTGCATCGTCGTGATAGGAAACTTGGTCTACAAATGATAATACATAGAGTCCCAGCAGTGTGATTCCATGCCAAACTATAATGGATCACTAGAAAGGAATTGGGATAGCTTGAGGAACTACTTGTACAGAATTGAGTAGGTTGAGGGGGAAGAGTGTTGGTTGGATAAGATAGTAGTAGAGGGCGTTTCGCCACCAAATAAATTATGAATTGTGATATGAGAAATAAAATTTAGGAACCTCGCCCTTATGGATTAATATCCTCAACTTGGTGATGGGATATTTTGTAGAAAGGTTAAGTGTGATAGGGATCCTAAGGATAGGAATAATTTTCTTCATTTGCACCTAGCTGGAGGAATATTTTCCATAAATATAAGGTTTTGAATATGTTTTGAAATAGTTTGTTTACATTACTATATTGCATTTATTTATATAAAGTTTAGACATTTATGTGTGTATGAGTTAATTATCATAATTATGGAGGTTTGCATGGTAGAACTACATGCATGCATAGTGTTGTGATGAAAAAATTAAGGATATTGTATCAAAAAGTAATTTCAATGGTGGAATTAGTGTATCCCATGGCCTTGATAATGAATAGAGGTTATTAGGTATATGACACTTCGCACGGATGTATTTTTTCTATCTTGACACACATTTTTTTATCACCTTTCCCATTCTATGTCATTCTCCCCTATCTTTACCATCACCATTCCTTCAAGTATATTGTGAAATTAACCCTAACATTAGGTATTCCTACCATTCAATCCCCTCCAAAGTGCTTATGCTTCCATCCCAATTGGGCTTGGTAACATATATTATTCCACCATCATAATTTTATGCAAATAGGGTTTTCCTCAATAAATATTCCATGTAATCCTTTCTTGAAAAACTCTATTACTTTGGTTAAAAATTGATGTCATTATACCACAAATTCTAAAATGTAGCCTTCCACAACACCTTTGAACCAAAAACCAACAAATTAAGTAAACCTATAGTCATAGTCTTGGATATTTATTAGGTTCTTAATGGTGCACTCAATTCCTAGCATGGAATCGAATGTCAATGCTTCTTTGTGAATCCTTCCATCCATTCATGGAAATTTACTCAGAATTCAACCTATTAAATTACTGTAGACTCTCAAACAAGTACTTATATTTAAATATTCGTTTACATACACACTTTCTTGGCATGCAAACTCATGAATTATTAACTCTATCCAACTTGGAGCTCAACCTTAGCTAACCTCCCTTGCATTTCTACTATTATGCATTTGTTAAGTGCTAGACACAAAATCATGTTGTTGGGTCTATGATAAACTCAGGGGACATAAAATGTGTATAACACAGATCCACAATAGTCAAGTATGCCAACATATTCAACCCTCCAAAGGAATGAGGTGTCACATGAGGCATGTTTCATAATGGTTAATTAAGTGTTATGCATAGTATTGAAGATTTAGTGGGAGTGTGTAATCCCTTAATTCAATTAAATAGTAAAAATCATTTAAGCTATCATAACATAAAGAATGTATAGTGAAAATAATAATGAACATATCATCCATATACACCACAAGCATATAAACATGTATAGATGTAATAACCCTAAAAATTCATAAAAATTTAAATTTTTTCTTGTGACATAAAATGTTCAAGGTTGTCATCGGTAGTGAATCAATAACTGTTAGCGGTTACTCAAACATTAATAATTAAGAAAGAGCATTTAGTTTCTTTATCTCTATATATTTTAGTAGTTATCTTGAAGTACTATGTTAGGGATGTTAAACACAACAATTTTTGTTTGAGACAGCAATAAAGGAAACTACATATTAAATTGATACTAAGTGTGTTAATACTTTCTTTTGTCAAGTAGGAAAGAATATTAAATGAGATCGGGGATTACTTAGCTTACAGCTAACGCAGTGGAATAATGGTTCTTTTATAGGTTCTAAACAGGTAACAACTTATTCTAGTAAAATTCCAGATCGGGAATGATACTCCACTAGCATAGGATAAGATGCTAGTTAACAATTTTTGTTGCGGCTTGATGCTGTAAAAGGTATTGTTGTTAATTTAAATGACATCAAAATACATAAATGATTGTAATAGCACTACTACAAAAGGAATGGATTATGTGTAGTAAATTTTATTACCATAGTACTTGATCCAATAAACTTCCTTCTTGTATTTTTAGTTATATGCTTATTCTTTATTTTGAGGTGTTGTAGATTGAGAACAACTCTACTTTTGACAATAAGAGTATAGTGTCCTAACAATTTCATAAATGAGAAGATATGTTACACAAACTTACATCGATACCTACATATTTGTCGTTTAGAGAATAGACTATGGTATTGTTCATATCTATTTGAGTCCTTTTTAAACTTTAAATAATCTACGTTATTGATTTCTTCTAAAGCATGTGTTATTACTTATTTTCTTGCATATAAAACATCGTATCATAAGAGCTCTCAATTACAACAAGTAATTTGTGATTTCTAGAAGTATTATTATACTTATCCTTGCTCCAGGATTCTTATGATTAGGTAACCTCATGTAACTCATTTATCTTCTTTTATTTATAAACTACTATTGTTAGATAGTAGACATTAATTAAAGTGAGGATCTATTATATATATACTAAGGCTATAGGTGAATTATGTTTTAAACTCTAGTATAGAGGAACACCTAACACAAACTACAAGGTCTATGGTTAAATGAAAGAGAAATCAAAACGAGGTTATATCATTATGCAATGATTTTTTTTATGAAGTTTTGACTTGAATCCTAATAATTATGCAAGATTCGAATTGAGACTCTCAACTATAGATCGATAACCACAATTTGTAAATTATTGAATGGACACGTGGTTGGTGAATTGAAGCTTTAGGGTTTCGTTGACTTGAGAAGCCATAAACTGGCTTCTACCCTAAAAATGCACTTTGCTTCAGTTTGGACCATGGAGTGGTCGAGCCGAGAGCTTGTGGTATCCATAATTGATGTTGAATCTCCATTGAAATGCACACACGCCTTGTGAGCTTCCACAAGCTAATGTCGAAGGGTGAAAAAGAAGTTTTTATGCTAATAAGAGGGGGTTTTTAACTGTGTAGTGAGTACTGAGAGTTTAGGTTGTATTCGCCATTGTGTTACTGTGAGAGTTGGAACTCTATAATTAAAAAGGAGTGTGATAGGGGTTTCTCACTGTGTGCACTGAGTTTTCTTGTTGACTATTCGTGCCTCCACGAAGGTTTTTGGCTTATCTTCCTGCTTCCTGAGACTCCATCTTGAATACTGCACACTTGCAGGTTTACGTTGGTAGGGTTCCACTTCAGTTTGAAAATCTCATGGGGAAAAATAGGGTAAGACTACTACATTCAACCACTGCACCGTGCTCTAGGTAAGAAATTTCGACTCCTTTGCTGTTTTGAATAAATTTAATTTTTATTTATTTAAGGCTTTTAGTATTAACCCTTATATCCTTTTGGTCTTGTTTGTGTAGGCTCATCACTGTGGCTCGAAGTATTGATAACTTCAACAATAGAGCTTTTGCGAAGGCTTTGAAAGCGGTAGGCCTGGGTTTCACCTAGGGTTTTTCTCCTGCACTGCTATGAGATGGATTTTATGGCACTGCCATCTGTGTGGTTGTTGATTCGACCAATATTTAGTTTCTCTGTTTGTTCTTTTAATTTCTTTTTTTAAGAACCCTAGCGGTTGTTTTTAAAGGGTGAAGTTGGGATTTCTCAGCAGAGACTTAAGGAAGTAGTTTCAGTCTTCTTTTAGTCACGATGAACTTATAAATGTAAAGTTTGTAACTGGCTTAAGATGTGACTCTTACTATGAGACCATTTGGTTATTTCAAGAGGTTTGATTAGGGTTTAAATGAAAACTTGAAGGGTTGTTCTTACAGTACTACACGCTTGGGTAAAGAGCTTTCATAGCTGCACAAATGGTTGTTTTGATTTTGTGAACCATTTTTAAGTATAGATACTTTTATGTAAGCTTTTAAGCTTTGACTGATAAATAAAAGGCTGGGAGCTGAGACTTAGTTGTTCAGTTTTGTTTTTATTATCTAAAAGATTTTCACAGCTTAATGCTGATTTAGCAATTCCTCTATTTGGTTTTATTTATGTATATTTGGTTTATTTTAACTATTTTTATAGTTATTTACTTTTTCAATGGATGGGATTAACTAGATCAGTAAGATATTTGTTTCTTAATAAAAGGAATAAGTTTTATTAATCTTTGGTTAAGAATTATCTTGCTAGCAGTAACTTAATAATACCATAATAAATTTTGGAAATGGGATTGAATATATGAATGGGTTTTCTTTTCTATAAATTTCAAGAATAGTCTATACTAGGTTTTAGTATTATAATTTTTAATTTATTCTAGTGTGAGAGTATAGAACCTTTGTAAACCCTAATTAGTTTTAATGGTTTACATAGATAGTACTTTTCTTTCGATAAACCTAGTTTACAATTTCTCATGAATGAACTAACTAGGTAAATAGTTAATCTAATATAGTGTTTACTATATTAAACCTAGTTTAAATGTTTTATTGTTCTATGTTATTTATTTAGGTCTACTTACTAGATTTATAATTTATAACTTAACTAGTTTTACTGTATAGAATATTATACATGCTAGTATGTATTATTTTAAACTTGTTCTTCTATCTTTAATTAATTAATTTTAATACTTTGAGTAGATATTACAAATGCAACTAAATTCTGTAAATAATTTACACAAATCCTATAGAAAGTAATCATTTTCATATGCATTCAAGTTTTATTGAATCTACTTATCTGAAATAAATATACCTATTGTACTAGAGTATTGCCTTGCAAGGGGTGTGGACAAATACAGTTTAGGTAAATTTTCCTATCTATCAATTTACTTAGCAATGTCTCTACTGATTTACCCTAATCTGACTAGTTATTAGCTTTCACAGCATAAACAACTTTTCCTATTTATCCCTAACAACAATAAAACAACAATATACTATAATCCTGAAAAACTCGTAACTTTTTTGTTGCAGTAAATAAAATAATAACTGAAATTATACAAGTAGAACCTATAATATAGATGAGGTGACAACATCTTAAGGAGGCTGTTCCTCCCAACCAACTTCTAGAGAAAGGCTGGACTACAATTCTCAGGACCCTCAAGCTTATCTCATGGTCCTCTTGGTAGAGTACTAGGTGAGAGATGTAGTCTTGAGATCCTCTGCAACTCCACTAAGTGTTCAACAGTAACTCAGCTTTGCTTATAGTAGTTTGAACTCAACTTAGAATAGCTGCACTAGTTCAGTCTTCAGCACCTATTCCCTCAAACTTACTTCAGCTAGTCCCCATCATTGAATTTCACATGTGCACTTCATTCACACAGAATGATCACAATTCAAGAATTAGCAACCTCAGTTGTCTTCAATGGGAAGTTTTATTAGCATGCCTAGGTCTTTTGGGTTAGTTTTTACTTAATGAACCACCTCCTCCTGTTCCACTTTCTTGGGGAATTATGACCACAAAAGCAGGGAAATTTCCACCTGCAATAGTTAGAAGTAGTTTGAGGATGCTGCTACATCTCAATATGCTCTCAACCCAGTTTCCTCCACCAAGTGACCAGAAAACACTCATTTAATAGCTTCCCTAAACCGTTGACTCATATTTTTATTTATTTATTAATACAATATTTTGCAATACATTAAATTATCCTTAACCCCACTTGGTCATTAAGTACAAACTTTAACATAAAATATAACATATAATGTTTCTTAGAAGCATAAAATTGTTTTGCAAATTGGGGCATGTGACATACACACACCCTTAGTTTATAACATCGTCCTCAATGTTATTTATTCTTCGTCCTCAGAGTTTCCCTGAAATAGAATTGGATATGCATCTCGCATATGACTTTCCAATTCCCAGGTGGCTTCTTTTGGACTAAGGTGCTTCCATTGCACCTTCACCTGACCAATGGTGCGATTCCGAAGCAAGATCTCCCTCCTTCCTAGAATACAGTTCGGTTCCACTAGAAAATATCCTTCAGGCTCCACCTACACATCATTCCAATTAATAACATGAGTAGCATCATGCACATATTTTTTTAATATAGAAATATGAAAAAAATTGTGAACCTTTACGTTTGGCGGTAAAGCTAACTGATATGCTACCTGTCATATACTGGACAATATTTCAAAAGGTCCACAATATCAATGTGCTAACTTAGCACAACTACCTAACCTCAGAGAACTCTTTTTAGGTCTCACCTTAATAAAGACATGTTCACCTACCTAGAACTCCTTTTGAGTTCGTTTAAGATCTGCTTGACTTTTTTGTTGATCTTGTGCAACTTTCAAGTTACCTTGTACCTATTTTACAACTACCTCCATCTCTTTTAATAATTCAGGTCCTAATACTAGCCTGTCAACTAGATTACTCCATGAGATGGGGGTATTGCACTTCCTTCCATACAAAATTTCAAAAGGACTATATCTTGTTGAGGCTTGATAGTGATTATTGTAAGCAAATTCCACCAAGTGTAAGTAATCTTCCCATTTACCTGACTGTTCTTTTACATACATTCCAAGCATATCCTCCAATACCCGATTTACTCTTTCAGTCTGTCCATTTGTTTGAGGATAGAAAGAAGTACTGAAGTTTAATGTAGTATTTAATCCTTTAAATAAAGACTTCCAAAAAGTTGCCCGTAAATTTAGGGTATCTGTCTAAAATTATTACTTTCAGTATTTCATGTAACCGAAAAATTTGTTTTAAGAAAATATCAACAATATTTGTAGATTTATAAGTAGTTTTTATAGGTATAAAATGAGCTTCCTTTCTTAATTTATCAACAACTACCATTATTGAGTCATTTAAGTTTTGATTTCTAGGTAGTCCTATGATAAAATAAAGGCTAATTATCTCCCACTTCTATCTAGGAATAGGTAATGGCTGAAGTAACCTAGCTGGATGCTGATGTTTAGTTTTTACTTGCTGACATTCAAAGCACTTAGCAATGTATTCTGCCAATTCATTTTTCATGTTTGGCCAAAAATAACCCTTTCTTAGCATAGTTATAGGTATTTGATAACCTAGATGCCCTGAACAAGGAGTTTTATGAATTTTTTTTAAAATCAACAACTTAATCTTAGGTACATTAGGTACGTATAGTCTATCTTTATATAATAATAATCCTTTTTTCGTTCAAACTATACCCTGTACTTAAACTTTCAATTAAATTTTCTCCTACCTTTGCTTGTAATTTTCGATAATTTTCATCTTGTTCTATTCCTTCTTCTAGCTGTTCTTCTAAATATTTTTTATAGGTGTTGATTGTTGCTGTAAAATTTAGTTTTTCATTTCTGCTTAATGCATCAGCAACCTTATTTTATTTTTCTTTAATATGTTGGATTTCAAAATCATATTCGCTAAGGAAAGCTAGCCATCTAGCTTTCCTAGCATTTAAGTTAGGTTGATCCAACAGATATTTAAACCCTTTATTATCTGTCATTAATATAAAATTTCTTCCGATTAAATGATGACGCGACATTTTTAATTCATGTATGACAACATCCAATTCTAAGTCATAGGTCGCATAATTTTTGTCATGAATCTTCAGCTTCCTAGACTCATAAGCAATGGCGTTTTCTTCCTGAGTTAAAACTCCACTTAAACCATCATTGCATGCGTCAATACATACTATAAAATATTTATTAGGGTCATCAATTCTTAAGATTGGTGCGGTAGTTAATAATGTTTTTAACTTTTTAAAATTGTCTTCACACTTTTGACTCCACTCGAATTTCTTCCCTTTCTTCTTTAAAGAAGTTATGGGATTTGCAATTTTTGAAAACCCTTCGATAAATCTTCGATAATAGCTGGTAATCCCCATGAATGATTGTACATCAGTTACGTCTTTTGGGATTGGCAATTCTTCGATTTCCTTTATATTTTCGTGGTCGACAAAAATTCCTTCTTTAGTCACTACATGAACCAGATACTGAATTTTATCCTTAAAGAATTCACATTTACTAAACTTTTCATAGAGTTGATGTTCTCGTAACTCTTGTAAGACAATTTTTAGATGTTCTTTATGTTCTTCTTCAGACTTTGAGTAAATTAAGATGTCGACAATAAATACGACCACAAACTTATCAAGATATTTATGCATTACATTATTCATCAGACACATAAAAACAGCTGAGGCATTAGTAGGCATAAATGGAATGACAACAAACTTGTAATGACCATACCTGGTCCTAAAAGCTATTTTAAAGATGTCTTCATATTTGATTCGGACCTGATGGTAACCAGATCTTAAATCAATCTTCAAGAATACAGTTTCTCCACATAGCTGATCAAACAGATCATCTATGTGGGGTAACAGATATCTGTTTTTGATAGTCATTTTATTTAGTTGATGGTAATCTATGTTTCGTCCTTTTTCTTAACAAAAATAACAGGTGCCCCCCAGGGAGACACGCTAGGTCTAATATAATTATTATCAATGAGTTCTTTTAACTGTGACTTTAGTTCATTTAATTCTACTATATTCATCCGGTAAGGGGCTTTTGAGCTAGGCACTCCACCAAGTACCAGGTCAATAGTAAAGTCTAACTTCTGCTTTGGAGGAAGTCCCGAAATTTCTTCTGGAAATACATCTGAATACTCCCTTAGGATCAGAATATCTTCCAGGTTTAATTAATCCTTGTTATTAGTATTTTTTTTGTTAATTACTATTACAGCAAAGGCTTTACAACCCTTCTAAACAGCTCTCTTAAGCTACAAAGTAGAAATCTGTCTTACAGCTGTTTTCCTAGGGATTCCTTTTACATTTATTAGTTCTCCATCGTTACTTATGCAAGTAAATGTTTTATCAAAATAGTTTAGGACTACCCTATGATGTTCTAACCAATCCATACCAATTAACATATCATATGAACCTAAAGGTAAAACATTAAGCTTAACAGAGGTTTCAAACTGATCCATTTTTACTGTACAATTCTTAACAAAGTTAATTACCTTTCTCTTTGCACCAGTAGCTAGCTGAACTAATAAGTACTTTGCAAACTTTTCTACTGATAGATTACATTTTTCTACTAAATCAGGATAAATATAGCTTAAAATAGCCACTGGATCGATTAAAATAGATATAGGTATTTGATTTAGCTTACCTTCCACTTCCACCATGGAATTTTGATAATCCGCTTACCTGTTCTCCAATGCTGCATTGATCCTGGGCATTGTCCTCGCTAGATCACCAATAGTCATCTCCTCTAATATCATGTGTATCTTGCTAACAATCCTCTTTCATTTGGGACAAACTGATGCATAATGAGGACCATTACATTCCCAACACTTGATAGGTTCCTTTTGTTCAAAATTCTTGGTATAGTTGCTGTGATTATTAATAGATTCTTTATTTCTTTGACCATTTGGATTTGTCTATGAATTTCTTTCATTCCCTTGGAAATTTTTACTAGGAAATTTTCGTGTATTATTCTTCTTAAAATTTCGGTTAGGTACAAAACATTTATTTTTCTGTTCAAAATTATTAGTTCTTTTTTCCTTCCAGTTTGTCATACTTTCCTTTTTGTGATTCTGTTCATAACAGAAATTTTCCTTTCTCATTGCTTCTTCTAAAGTTTTTGAATTGTCATACTCAATTCTATCTTTTATATGATAGGGTAAACAACTGAGAAACCATTGTACCTTAGGATTCTCATCCACAATATACGGCACATACCTGAGCAGACTTAGAAATTTACTATTTAGTTCTTTCATATTCATTGTTCCCAGTTTTAGTTCGCAAAATTCCTTATCCCGCTCCTCATAGTACTATTCAGACAAAAAAATCTTCTTAAAATATTTCTTAAACATACTCCAATTAATGTTTTTCTCCCTAATGCCTTTTACTCTTTTTAGGTCCTGCCAACAAATATCTGCTTTCCCAGTGAGGTTATAAATAGCCATTATGGCTTTCAGTTGATTAGAGTACTTGTAAATTTGAAAATATTTTTTCATCCGAGACAACCATGATTCCGCCTCTTCTCCCTTCTCAGTTTCAACATTAAAGGTTGGTGTCTTGATTTTCTTGAATTCTCCAGATATTTCTTCATAAGGTTTAAACTTTCTCTTTCTGGTATGATGATTATCTTTGCTACTATCACTAGTATATTGATAATTATTTTTGTGTGGATCGCCATAAACCTTAGAAGATGAGCTATTTTCTATTTTAAACTGTTTATTCTTTTTATCTTTATGTTGGTAAGGCATATCTTCAGACTCTTTTTGTTTATCTTTTTCCTCATTCTAAAATATTTCCATCAAAATATGATTTAGCTCCTTTTGAGCTCTCAGAATTCTGTCATTTTCTTTTTTGACTGTTTCCATCTCTATTCTTAGTTCCTTAACTGTTTGTAATAATTTAGAAGATTTATTAGTTATTTATTCTTGTATAGGTTCTCTATTAGAATTAATTCATTCAGTAAATGGGGACTCCTCATCTGCATATTCTTCCAATCCTTCCATACCTGCAGTTAACTCAGAAAAATTCTGTGTGGTGTAATTCCCGAAGAAAAGTAAAAATCAGTATACATGTTTTAAATATACTATTTTATTTATGCAAGTTGAGCCACATTCAGGCCTAGTATTTTAACCTTGTGCTCTCATACCACATGTAATAACCCTACAGATTCATAAAAATTTAAAATTTTTCTTGTAACATAAAATCTTCAAGGCTGTCATCGGAAGTGAATCAATAACTGTTAGCGGTTACTCAAACGGTAATAATTAACAAAGAACATTCTGTTTCTTTAGCTCTATATAATTTAGTAGTTATATTGAAGTACTATGTTAGGGATGTTAAACACAACGGTTTTTGTTTGATAAAGCAAGAAAGGAAACTACATCTTAAATTGATACTAAGTGTGTTAATACTTTCTTTTGTCAAGTAGGAAAGAATCTTAGATGAGATCAGGGCTTACTTATCTTAGATCTAACGCAGTGGAGTAATGGTTATTTTATAGGTTCTAAACTGGTAACAGTTTTTTCCAGTAAAATTCCAGATTGAGAATGATACTCCACTAGCATAGGATAAGATGCTAGTTAACAATGTTTGTTGCAGCTTGACCCTGTAAAAGGTATTGCTAGTAATTTAAATGTCATCAAACTACATAAATGATTGTAAAAGCACTATTGGAAAAAGAATAGATTATATGTAGTAAAGTTTATTACCATAGTAGTTGATCCAATAAACTTCTTTCTTTTATTTTTAGTTATATGCTTATTCTTCATTTTGAGGTGTTGTAGATTGAGAATAGCTCTACTTCTACCAATAAGAGTATAGTGGCCTAACAATTTCATAAATGAGAAGATATGTTACACAAACTTACATCCATAACTATATATTTGTCGTTTAGAGAATAGACTATGGTATTGTTCATATCTATTTGAGTCCTTTTTAAACTTTAAATAATCTACGTTATTGATTCCTTCTAACTTTCATGTGTTATTACTTATTTTCTTGCATATAAAACCTTGTATCATAAGAGCTCTCAATTACAAAAAGTAATTTGTGATTTCTAGAAGTATTATTATACTGATCCTTGCTCCAAGATTCTTATGATTAGGTAACCTCAAGTAACTCATTTATCTTCTTTGATTTATAAACTACTATTGTTAATGGTAGACATTAATTAAAATTAGGATCTTTTATATATATATACTAAGGATGTATGTTAATTATGTTTTAAACTCTCGTATAGATGAACACCTAACACAAAGTATAAGGTCTATGGTTAAATGAAAAAGAAATCAAAACAAGGTTATATCATTATGCAATGATTTTTTTATAAAGTTTTGACTTGAATCCTAATAATTATGTAGGATTCGAATCGAGACTCTCAACTATAGCTTGATACCCACAATTTGTAAATTATTGAATGGACATGTGGTTGTGAATTGAAGCTTTAGGGTTTCATTGACTTGAGAAGCCATAAACTGGCTTCTACCCTAAAAGTGCGCTTTGTTTTAGTTTGGATCGTGGAGTGGTCAAACCGAGAGATCGTGGCCGCCATACTTGATGTTGAACCTCCATTGAAATGCACATAGGCCTTGTGAGCTTCCACGACCTAGTGTCGAAGGGTGAAAAATAAGTTTCTATGCCAATAAGAGGGGGTTTTTAACTGTGTAGTGAGTACTGAGAGTTTAGGTTGTCTTTGCCATTGTGTTACTGTGAGAGTTTGAACTCTGTAATTAAAAAGGAGTGTGATAGGGGTTTCTTACTGTGTGCACTGAGTTTTCATGTTGACTGTTCATGCCTCCACGAAGGTTTTGAGCTTATCTTGCCGCGAGCTGATACTCCATCTTGAATACTGCACACTTGTAGGTTTACATTGGCAGGGTTCCACTTCAGTTTGCAAAGCTCACAAGGAAAAACAGGGTAAGACTTCTATGATTCAGCCATTGCACCGTGCTCTAGGTAAGAAATTTTGACTGGTTTACTTCTTTGAATAAATTTAATTTTTATTTATTTAAGGATTTCGGTATTAACCCTTATCTCCTTTCGGTCTTTTTTGTGCAGGCTCATCACCGTGGCTCGAAGTATTGATAACTTCAACAACAAAGCTTTCGCGAAGGCTTTGAAACTGGTAAGCCTCGGTTTCACCTGGGTTTTTCTCATGCACTACTGTGAGATGGATTTTATGGCACTGCCATGTGTGTGGTTGTTGATTCAGCTGGTCTTTAGTTGCTTTGTTTGTTCTTTTAATTTTTATTTTTAAAAACCCTAGCGGTTGTTTGTAAAGGGTGAACTTGGGCTCTCTCAGCTGAGACTTAAGGAAGTAGTTTTGATCCTCTTTTAGTCACGATGAAATTATAAATGTAAAGTTTGTAACTGGCTTAAGCTGTGACTCTTACTGTCAAGCCATTTGGTTATTTCAAGAGGCTTGATTAGGGTTTTTCTTACAGTACTTCTCGCTTGGGTATAGAGCTTTCGTAGCTGCACAAATGGTTGTTTCGATTTTGTGAACCGTGTTTAAGTATAGATACTTTTATGTAAGCTTTTAAGATTTGAATGATAAATAAAAGGCTCCGAGCCGAGACTCGGTTGTTCAGTTTTGTTTTTATTATCCAAAAGATTTTCGTAGCTTAATTATGATTTAGTAATTCCTCTGTTTGGTTATATTTATGTATATTTGGTTTATTTTAACTATTTTTATAGTTATTTACTTTTTTAATGGATAGGATTAACTAGATATGTAAGATATTTGCTTCTTAATAAAAGGATTAAGTTTTATTAATCTTTGGTTAAGAATTTTCTTGATAGCAGTAACTTAATAATACCATAATAAATTCTGGAAATGGGATTGAATATATGAATGGGTTTTCTTTTCTATAAATTTCATGAATAGTTTGTGCTAGGTTTTGGTATTATAATTTTTAATTTATTCTACTGTGAGAGTATGGAACCTTTGTAAACCCTAATTAGTTTTAATGGTTTACAGAGCTAGTACTTTTGTTTCAATAAACCTAGTTTACAATTTCTCATGAATGAACTAACTAGGTAAATAGTTAATCTAATATACAGTTTACTATGTTAAACCTAGTTTAAATATTTTACTCTTCTATGTTATTTATTTAGGTCTACTTACTAGATTTATAATTTATAACTTAACTAGTTTTACTGTATAGAATATTATACATACTAGTATGTATTATTTTAAACTTGTTTTTCTATCTTTAATTAATTAATTTATATACTCTGTTTTTCTATCTTTAATTAATTAATTTAAATACATTGAGTATATATTACAAATGCAGCTAAGTTCTGTAAATATTTTACACAAATCCTATAGAAAGTAATCATTTGCATATGTATTCAAGTTTTATTGAATCTGCTTATCCTATATAAATATACCTGCTGTACTAGAGTACTGCCTTGCAAGAGGTGTTGAAAAATACAATTTAGGTAATTTTTCCTATCTACCAATTTACTCAGCAATGTCTCTACTAATTTACCCTAATCTAACTAGTTACTAGCTTTCACAACATAAATAACTTTTCCTATTTATCCCTAACAACAATAAAACAACAATATACTATAATCCTAAAAAACTCTTAACTTTTTTGATGCAGTAAATAAAATAATAACTAAACTTATACAAGTAGAACCTGTAATATATATGAGGTGACAACAACATAAGGAGGTTGTTCCTCCCAACCAACTCTTGTAGAAGAGCTGGACTGCAATTCTCGGGACCCCCGAGCTTGTCTCCTGGTCCTCCTGGTAGAGTACTAGGTGAGAGATGCAGTCTTAATATCCTCTGCAACTCCCTTCAGTGTTGAGCAGTAACTCAGCTCTGCTTACAACTGCTTGAACTCGGCTTAGAATAGCTGTACTAGTTCATTCTTCGGCACTTATCCCCTCAAACTTACTTCATCTAGTCCCCTCCATCGAATTTCACATATGCACTTCATTCACACAGAATGATCACAATTATAGAATGAGTAGCCTTAGAGGTCTTCAATGGGAAGTTTTATTAGCATGCATAGGTCTTTTGGGTCAGTTTTTACTTAATGAGCCACCTGCTCCTGTTCCACTTTCTTGGGGAATCATGACCACAAAAATGGGGAAGATGCCACCTGCAACCACTAGAAGTAGTTTCAGGATGCTTCCACATGTCAATCTGCTCTCAACCCAGTCTCCTCCACCAAGTGACCAATAAACACTCATTTAACAACTTCCCTAAGCTGTTGTCTCATCTTTTATATTTATTTATTAATAAAATATTCTGCAATACATTAAATTATCCTTGACCCCACTTGGTCATTAATTACAAAATTTAACATAAAATATAACATAATGTTTCTCAGAAGCATAAAATTGTTTTGCAAATTCGGGCATGTGAAAATAGAACAATCTTCCATTGCATCTCATAATAACTTAGTGGTTCAATAGAACTTGAGACTCTCTGACTAACAACAATGGACTAACCAATCAACTCCCTTTTACATAGGAAACATACTAGTTATAAGTCAGTTTAAGGTGATTATAAAAGATTCTCAAATCTACTAGTTGTAACCCACACTCATACAAAATACAAAATGGTCTATGCTTTTAGGTAAATATGCAAAGGGCTAGAAACACTCTACATACTCCAACTTGTGAGTATCCACATACTCAAGCTTATCCAACTTTATATCTTGTGCAAATTCAACATTTATCTATGCTAATACGTAGTCAAAACCAATCCATAACAAAAGCCACGATATCATTGAAGTTTGAAGATTCTTAGTTATACCTTTTTCTATTCGATAAACATTAGTGGTTGAAAATGAAACATCGGGCAAAAGCATTTTCCTACGGAAATATATAACTTCAATATATTTTTGCTTCCAATGCAATTTAAGGTATTTCTTCAATTATATTTAGAAATTGATAGTTTTAGTTTTCATGCTATCGAGAATATCCCATGTGTGTTTACATGTAGTTGAAGAGTATTTGTGTTTTTTTATTTTGTTTACCAAGGACAATGACCATACTATGTATGTTTACCACATTGATCATAAGGACAACAATTATGGATATATGCTTACCATATTAGCTAGATAGTGTCAAAGAAAATAAAATTTTCATCATTTTTCTCTTATTCTTTATTATATATAAATAGAATCTACGTGGTGGCAATATCCCTAACAATGCCACAATAATTTTAGGGCTAGACGCTTGCTTGTAAACAAAATTTATTAGGTATTATTAAACATTTAATAATAAGAAACATATCATAAGTAGAAATTCACTGTGCATCATTAAACATTTAATAATAAAGAACAATTATAGCCTCCACTAACTAATATATCTATTGCATTTTCATTTTAAACAAAATATGTGAATTATGTTATTAAATATTATTGTTAATCTTAGGGACTGATCATGTGGAAGCATCAAATTAAATATATTTCATTTTATTTGCTGTAAATGTTTCATGGAGAAATTATGGTGAAATAGCAGCACTCTTATGGAATTTTATAGTTAGAGTGTTAAGCCAAAGCGCTTCAATTTGCAAGCACAATAGAAGTGTATTTGAAAAGCTACACATAAGTAAGTGGAACAAACTTAAAATGTAGCAATTACAATTATTATATTTAAACACTCTTAACCACTTCAAACTCGTGATCCAACCAATTGTTACCCCTCATAGAACTTTCTACATTTTTCAACAATAGAATGCAATGGGATAGCAATGAAGGGCAATAAAAAGCAATATGTTGTTAAATAGCAACAAATCTCTATATAGGAAAGACATTATTTGTTAAACTACACTTTATAGTAGAAATAGTTCATCCATTTAGCTAACTTTTTAATAGTTATAAGAGATTATAAATCCATAGAACCTTAAAAAAAATACCAATAGAGCATTACCTTTGGACAATCGAAAGCGCTCCATAGTTTCATGTAAAAATAGAGCTAGCTTCTGAGGATTGACATAGACCACAACACAGTTTGCTTCCAAAGATTTGCATAGACCAGGGTGTCACCTACAGTATGCCTATATCCATGTCTATCAAACCACCTCTAAGAACTCTGCCTCTAGAATTCACAACATCGTCCTCAGAAACATACACCTAAGAAGGCGAGGAAGGAGAAACGTCATGTGAAATGGAGATTCAACCGAAGAAACAAATGCAACAATCTAAATATAGGTCAATCAAGCTATATATATAAGTTGAGGAATTATATTATGGAACCATATTCTGGTTTATCTAAGACGTGTTTGTATGTACATTATGTTTAAATGACTATATGAAGATTGTTAAGTCTATACTCATTTTATTTATGTAGTATGCTAGTAGAATAGTGATAGGCACTTCATAAAGATTTGTTTTGTTTAAATGAATCTAGGTAGAGATAAATATTGTTTATAAAATCCAATATGCATAAATATAATCAAACAAAGATAATAATACCTTGTAAACCCATATTTAACATTAATGAAGAATGTAGTTTTCATTTAAACTTGAATAAAAAATATAATTTTTTTCCAAGAAAAAAAAACCAAAAAAACGTTGCTATTCTATGACTACAGTGAAGTATTGGCTCTCAATTTTGTCCTCACTTTGGTTTGATCATTACCATCATTATAAAACTTATTGAATATAAAGTTTTATTTGGTCTAGTCGTGTTTTGCAGAATTGTAAGGGATATCATAAGTAAGCAGTTAGATATAAAGTTTTATTTGGTCTAGTTGTGTTTGACAGGATCATAACATATATCACTGGTAAGAAGTGACTATGAAGCCTTTTACTATTTCCCCCTAAGAGATACTAATTAAGCAGTGACTATGAAGCCTCTCTTTCTTTTACTATTGCCCCCTACATTTATGTACCTTCATAAAATGCGTTCTCTGTTTTTCTCTATTTTTTGAGTAAGATATAATTCTTTGCGTGTATGATAGTTTCCCTCCATAAATTATAGCCACAGTTTTATTGATAGCTTGGATTTTCCAACTTTTATTACACCTTGTCTAGTTTTACTTAGTTTTACTTATATTAAGGGATAATAAATTATGTCATATTACCACCCATACCTGTCATGTTGTATATCACTTCTATGAATTCCAACTTTCTCTTTTAACTCCAACAGTTTATTACAATAGTTGATACATAAGAAAAATAAAAATTGAGAGTTGTTCCATAAGAATCCATGCAAAGAGATGCATGCATCTATTTTCCATGTTAATGAGTTGTTCTAGTTTTAATTGCTTGTCATTTAAAAACAAATATACATAGCCACCGAATAAGATAAAGAAAACCTTTAAAGATTTTATTCATTGAAAAAGCATTCAATAAGCAATTATTCCAAATATAAGAATTATAAAATATGACAGAGGTGATTATTTTTGGACACTTGATACTTGTACTAATCTGTCATACACTATTAAATAATATAAAATTTTTAGCTATATCTCTTGAATTTCAAGCTTATTCAAGCACCTACATACTAATAAAATGATATCGTTAAAAGAACTAAAAACCATATAACACAGAAATCAATAATGCATAATTGCACACTAAATAGGTAAGTTTGGAATGATCATTAAATTTATTGATACAAATAAGTTATAAGAATTTTGTTTTGTATTCGTTGTCTTATATATGAGAATAAAAGAAATCTTATTCGAAATATAAAATAGATACCATATGTTATTGCATATATTTGTTTTAATAAAAAAATGTTTATAGTTAAATTTACATTTATCCACTTTGAATTTAAATTTCAATTTGGTATAGAAAAAATTCCTCTTCTCATTTCCAATAGCTACTAGTTAAGGCCAACAGTCTTAGTAGATCCCAACTTAAAATGATGCAGGAAATCCCAAAAGGTGATCCACCCAGGTGACAAAAGAAAAAGTTGGATGGTTAGCAGGATCAGTAGCTCAAAGCTTACTGAATAAGGCTTTGAATCCAAATATTTCATTTTTACATTAATTAGTGGCCACCAAAGATCTGGCTCTAACAAGTAAAGACCTACATCTACAAGGTAGAAGTAACCCTAATATGGTTAATACAAATAGGATCACCTTTGCAATCCTCACACATTTTTTATTATTTAAAACAAATATTTATAAACTTTTTAAAATAATAGACAAAAGATAAATTAAAATATATTTTCTTAAATTAGACACGGGAAAAATTCAATAATACACTAGAAGGAAATATTGAATTTAATCAACTAATTGATAATGAAGCAGTCATTTGCACTTGGATTTGTCAGAAACATAGAGGCAGGAATGGAGGTGAGCTTCCTAGCACCGATGCTTATGCCCAGTAGTTCAATAGAGTAGAACGTGTCAAGCTTCAGCTTGTTCAAAAGTAGTGTAGAAACAACAACAACTTTTCGTATTGAAGTTGGACCGAAGATTAGGGAAATGGTCGTTCCAAATTAGATCCTGTAGACTAAACAATAAGAAAATTGTTTGTTGAATTACTTCAAATAAAATTCTAAAAATATCCCCACTTGTTTTTTAATTTAAATATCAAGAGATTTTTACTCATAGATTAAGTAGCATTTTCATGATCCATTAAAAAAATCAAATTTGTTAGACTTTCTTGCAAGATGGTCACTCTTTTTTCCTTTTGAAGTGTCACTTGTCTACTCAAATGGAAAGGTAGAGAAATAATAATGTGTTATATAATTATGACTTAGAATGATTGTAGGCCTGTAATCTACCTGCCCAATAAACATTAAATACGGTCTATATACCAATATATTACATGTTTAGAGCATACACTACAACAAAAACTGGATTTAGCGTCGAATTTAGCGCCGTATTTTAGTGTAATTTTTTCCCAATTATGGTGAACAATCCGGCGCTAAACCTGGCGCCATTGTACATTTTCGTAAAACGCCATCTATTGCATCTTTTTTTGCATCCTTTTTAACATCCATTTTTGCGTCCATTTTTGTGCCCAATTTTTTACATCTTTTGTTACGCCTTAATTTGCGCCCAATTTTGCAACTTCTATTGCATCTTTTTTTGTGTCCTTTGTTACATCCTTGTTTGCACCCAATTTCACGCTCAGTTTTGCATCCAACGTTGCGTCTTATTTTGCTCCTAGTTTTTCATCGAGTCTTACACCCCATTTTGTACCATGTTTTGCATAAAATTATGTGTCCAATTATGCATCTAACGTTGCATCTAGGTTTGCATCCAATTTCCGGCCCAATATTGCATATAGTTTTGCATCCAATTTTACTTATAATGTTGCATCCCCATTTGCATCTAATTTTGTATCTTGTTTTACGTCTCTTTTTGTATCCATGTTTGTGCCTAATGTTTCATCTCGTTTTAGGTCGTATTTTGCATCTAGGTTTGCACCTAGTGTTGCATCCTGGTTGATGTCTTTTTTTGCATCTATGTTTGAGCCCAATGTTGCACCCCATGTTGCACCTATTTTTGCGTCCATGTGTGTATCTAATATTGCATCTAGTTTTGTGTCCAATTTTGCATCCATTCTTGCATTCAATATTACTTCTAGTTTTACATCCAATGTTTTGTCCCATCTTGCATCCAATATTGTGTCTCGTCTTAAGTTTTTGTTTGCACCAAGTGTTTCTTTTAGTTTTTCACCTGGTGTTACACCTGGTTTTATGTCCATCGATACACCATATTGTGTGCTCAATTTAATGTCCAATTTTACGTCTAGTTAGGAGTCCACTTTTGCATCTATTGTTGCATCTAGTTTTGGACCTAGTATTGCATCTAGTTTTGAGTCATTAATTGTGTCTAGTGTTGAGTCTCTTTTTGCATCCAATTTTTCATTTAGTGTGACATCCATTTTTGTGTCCATGTTTGCGTCTGACATAAGGGCGACTTTTGCATCCAATTTTGTGTTTGGTGTGACATCCAATTTTACATCATCTTTTTCATTTAGTGTTGCGTTTAATATTATCCATATTGCACTACTACATTTTTTACCTTTAGAAATACATTGCAATATCATTAGGGCATGGAGGAATCGAACCATCAACTTCCTGCTTGTAAAGCAGGCGCTCTTCCAGTGAGCTAACACCCTTTAAGAATCAGGAAGAGGAACAATATTAACAACAAAATATCCTAAACAATTACGTAATCTATTAAAGTGGTCTGCAAAAGGGTCTTAAACAACAACATAATGTATTGATGCATACCTAATAACCTAAACTTGATATGGACAAAGAATAATGGATGTGTTTAAGAAATAGTTGTAGAATCCAATTGAGGATGTGTGTTTCTACATAAATGTTGTTATTCATTGATGATGTGATTTTGTTCAGCAATAGGATGGTAAGAGAAGAACTCATGAATGGTTACTAAAAGAAGATGCCTACTATGAGCATCATATATGATATGATGAATATTTTAACAATGAACACCAACAAAGACAATTTATATTATGTGCATTATTTATAATCTCAAAATTAGTAAGATGTCAATTGGGAAAAGCATCATACTAGTTTCCACAATTGATAAGGCCACAAGGAGGTAGATGAAGTTGAGGGGTTTCTCATCTTACTAACGATTGTTCCGTCAAGAGATTATGAAGGGGCATTCCATCACTTCATCAAGTTATTAATTTAATTAGAAATAAATTAATATTAAAATTGAAAATATTAATTATTTTTATTGATATTAATAATATTAATATAATTAATATTAACATTTGGTAATTAATAATATTAATAATATTTAAAAATTAATAATTTTTAATATTGATAATATTTAAAAATATTATTTAATATGAATACAATCCTAAGTTCAAATTAATATTGAAATCAAATAGTGATAATAAAGACTTGAGTTTATTGTTTTTTTTTTTTAATCTTTATGACCTAAGAGGCCCACACTAATTCCTAGAAGGGTCCCCAGTATTTTTAAGGTTCATAACTGTGGTCCAAGATTTACCTAATTTCCATCTGTCATTGTCATCTCTATAGCCTCCCAGACACAGCTCTTTGTGTAGTGGTCAATGCTAATAATAACCCTTGCATTCTGTATACCGAGATGATGTTTAGAGAATTTTGAATGTTATGTTAGTGCCTATTTCTTTATCCTTTCATGAATGATGTCCGCTTCCTTCAACCTTGTATGTACCAATCGACTTGTCTCGCCAATATAAACCTTTCCACAATCCTTGCAAGAAGTAGCAAGATATAAAATCCTTGCAAGAAGAAATAGTGCATTAGGTAATGTACATCAGTACAATAGAGATATGATTCCGAAATGATTTCACACACTAATTTATGTTGTAAAGCATGTTTTCTATTTTAATAGTTGAAAAGATATACAAGGAAAATATCAAAATCCAGAACTCAATCCATATATAAATGTTTCGATTATTGACAGAGAACATGATGAAATGTTTGCATTAGGGATCCAAAAACAACATTCTAGTGCAAATTTATTTTCATCTTTAGAGTAATACAATTACTTAAGTGCACTCACAAACTTGGGTCAACCGTTCTACTTAATTCTCCATCTCAACAACAATATAGTTCTCAGAAAACTGATCAAATGAGATAATCTGCTAAAGGTTCTTCTAAGGGTATATATTTATAATGGAGTTCAACAAAATCCTGGCAAACTATACATCACCTCCAGTCATGAATCCTGATGATGTCTTTGAGGTCTCTTATCATCAAGAATCAGATTGTAAAGATGACGGCGGTGACAATGTCATGTCATAGACCATATCCTACATATAGTTTGTCTCCAATGTTGATTTCCATGTGGTTGCACATGTTTACTACGTAACAATAACTTGCTAAGAATTCGATCTAGCTCATATCATCCTTTGGTCATAAGGGAAAGAACTCTAACACAATTGGCAAGAATTTATTTGGTTGAATATGGAAGGGATTATATAAGAACCAACACTAATTGATTCTTAAAGTATTTAGCAAGAACCAAGATCTCATTAAGAAGCAAAAATTCATTTGTTAGTTGATTTCCTGGTCTCCCTTATAACACTGACATGAGTTTCAGAGGACTGGAGGAAATGTAGAACTTGAACCCCTAAATACAAAGGCAACTTATGAGTGCCTTAAATTTCACAGCAATAAACAAGAGAATGATAGCTATGGAAGAAGGTTTTCAAGACTAAGAATGGTACCAGAGAAGTAAGACAACAACCTGTATTTAGGAAAATTTTTAAATATAGAGAATGTAGGTGAATAAAAACCCAAGAAATCCCAATTATGTCATCAGAAGTTGCTAGACTCATGGCCTAAATGGAGGGTAATCCACCAAAGTACCCCTGAACCTTTGGCCTCTACAGCTACGATATTCCAAGGAATTTCTTCTCTTATTCTCAATGTCAGCTATAAAAAAAGTACAAAAGATAGAACAGAAGTTACCTTTCCATTTTCTGCAACAACTACTGGATCTGCACCTTGTGTAATAACAGCTATCCTCTTGTGAGTTCCAGTTGCCTTTGGTAGTGATGACATCTTTAGAGCTATTTCTTCAACATTATCAGTCTAAAAAATATAAAATAGTTAGTAAACATCTCTACACCATTCATGTTTACAAATACAGTGGTTAGAAATTAAGATATAAAATAATTTACCTCCCACCCTTGCACCCGTGCAAAAGTGCTTGCTTCAATCTCATTTCCAAAAACATAATCCATATACCTAAGACAAAATACCTAGATATAATGAACAAATTCAAATAGTAGAATAATATATAGCATAGGGAATTCAGACATCATAGAAGAAAAAAGCCAAATAAACTTGGCATGAAATTAGAAATGTTTTTCTATTTGTGCAATCATCTGCTATCTAGAAATAAAAAAAAACAACACAAGGAAGTAAGTCTTATGAAAAGACTTTCATCAATGCTTCAGAAAAAAATTTGAATATAAAAGGAGCTGCAAGATTCATCATAAATATATGCACAACATGAGATACAAGAGTCATACAGGATATGAGACAAACCCTTTGGTATGGACATTGTTAATTTTCCAAACAACCAATAAAAAAAAATAACCCCTATGCTACCAGATACCAGGGTGATTGCAATACCTTTCCTTTCTGAGCTGCATGTTCAGCCACAAGTAGAATTGACTTAGGCGAGACTGTAAGGAAAAAACCAGCAATATAAAAGAACTTGGCCTTCTCCATTGTACAACAAACAATAATTTTCCTTTAAAATGAGCACTAAGTCAAACCCAAACATAGAGAAAACAACTTAAACAGAGCAAGACCTTACAGTACATTACCTATAGCCCAGTTTTCCGGTAATTTCAAGTGTTCTGATTTGTAGCAATTTGCTGCTCACAAATTTGCAACCAGTGACCTGCACATTACAAGGTTAAAGTTTAAACAAGTGAAGAAAGAAACATCTAACAAGAATAGGTGGATGAAGATAATAGTATGGATAGGTCAAGAAACTCAGGTGTTGGGTGTCAGTGGCCAAAGATCTAGTATTATACAATAACACTACAAGTCTTTCTTCCAAACTTGAAGCTTGCAAGTCATGGAATTGGATGCCATGTATTTATGTTATTAATCAAGAAAGAGGAAGAGCAAAGGAAAGTGAAAGGTGGTTTGAAGCTTAAAACTTGCTTTCTTACTTTGTATTAATACAATGTTTACCCTCAAATTTTTAATGTTTACTGTCTCTAAGGATATACTCTAACAAAAGAAGACTGTCCAGGAAGTGATTCAATATGCTCTACTTCCTTAAGATGATTGATGCCCCAAGTATGCACACTATACATGCAACGTAACATTTTAAGGAAGTTCAATCATCCGATAATATTACAAGTTCTTGAACTTGACCATCTTTGAAAAAGAAGCTTACGATGATGGCATCCAATTACATCCTTAAGATTACATCCTTTGATTGAATCTTCTCAAAATGATGGCTAGGCTTGAATAAACCCCTACTTAAATTCCTGTCAGAAGCAGCTCTGTCATGGGTGGAGGCCACTTCTTTATCATGCATCATTGCAGATAGGATGTTCACCTTCTTTATCATGATGGCTCCTATGTGTCTTTTGGCAGCGCCAAACCATAAAATTATTCATCCTCCATCAATGGAAGAAAGCTTGTATGCCAGTTGTTTTGATCTGATTACTCCTTGCTCATAATAGTTTGCATTGGATTTGAATTGATTGTTTGTTCTTGGCCCCCTCATCATTTTCTTCCTCCCTTCATTTGCTGTCTTCTTTATGGCATTGTATTCACTTTCTCTCAAATCTGGCAGGATATCTCTGGTGGTAGATGCCAAGGGTGAGGATGGTTTTGATGAAGAGTAATGCTTTGCATCACGAAGGCATGGCACGGAAGGTGCTCACCAGAATTTATTGGGAGCAAAGAGAGGTAACAACCCTGCCTGTGGTCTATTTTGTCTCTCTTCCCATCAGGATAGGAGCAGAGGTTTAATGTTATGCTTCGACAGAGATGGGAAGGCTGTAACTCCCCATTTGTAATTTTGTACAGTTCTCTGTTATCATTTATGTGATTTTAATTCCGTGTTGGGTAAAAATTGTCTCAGTGGGTTGAGTGATTTTTGACTCTCGAGATCTTCTCTGAGTGTTGGTATACAGTTCTCTGTTATGTGATTTTAATCCTGTGTTGGGTAAAAATTGTCTCAGTGGGGTGAGTGATTTCTAACTGTCAAGATCTTCTCTGTGTGTTGGTATGGCTAGCCCCTCAAACTGGGGAACAGTTGGGAGGGATGGAGGAAATGAAGGGATCAACTGACTGCCTCACCTCCCATTTCACTCAGCAGGATGTAAGGTAGGATGAGTTAGAAGGTAGAGAAGGAGCAGAGAGGAAAAAATAGACAAGTTGGCCAGTAATTCCAAGGTGCACTTCAGTATAATCCTGGGATTAAATCAAGGAGTACAGTCTCAGAATGGTCACTTTGTTTGTTCGAATATGAGGGAAGAGAACACCATACAACAAACATCAATGGAAATCATGGAAGTGCTAAGTGCACAGGGACCTGTTAAAGACAAGCAGTAGATGAAAAAAGGCCATAGTGGCCATGTATTCTCTTAGCTTCTTAGGTCTTTATGCATTTCACTTGCATTGTTTTTTTAAGCCAGTTTATTCGACAGTATAGCTATAAATACTTTGTGAATGCAGTAAATATAGTACAGTATATGTATGCTAAGGATAAAATTTTGTGGAGTTGCTCTACAGAAGATAGAGCATTTTGGCTACCGACTTTGGACTGTATCATTTTGGCTGTTATTCTTCAGCCCTTTAATACAAAAATATTTACCCATTCTGAATAAAAAATATATTTCAATTAATGTCAGAAATAACAATATATAATTGGGAAAAAGAAACCCAACATGTCAAAACAGACTTAAATATACATGCAGTTACATTTTCATAAGAATATAAATATTGCATGGTAATGGCATAGAGAAGAAATACAGCAGAATCTTCAAAAGAAATCTATGTGAGTTAATTTAGAGAATACCTCCACTGCTTTGGGATGATGCCAGCTGGGAATTTAGCTCAGCCAATGACTAAAGAAATAAGTTGTAAAAGTAAAATATATATCTTTCAGTACTAGCTAATTTTCCTTTCCAAAAAATAATATTCATAAACTAACATAAAATTAAAACATCTAAATACATCACGTGCTATAATAATGCTGCAGAACCTTAATACCAAGATGATAAAATTATCAAGGCAAGGGAACAATATCTGAAGAGTACCTCCCACAATGCATTTTTATGATCTTCCATTGGGTACACATCCACCAAACCATATGATGTATCACATAGGGATTGAACAAAATCCAAAGACACGTGGTAAGTCCTTTTTCGAATTTGAGATGTGATTGGAAAAGGTGGCTTAGCAGATGACCTATCACTCCGCTGCCTTGGAGATCCTGGCCGTTTCTACACCAATATCAAAAAAATCACTCCTTAAAATATATAAAGACAGGCATACAAGCAAATTATAAGCTACATTATTCCTACAAGCTGACAGCTTCAGAGACAACATCAAACTGAAAATAATCTCACAACAATATTTGAGAATCTCGGAATATGCAAAAACCAATGTTCCCCCAAGTTTCTGGGATGGGGGGACGTAGGAGCGGGGAAACGCACATTCGGGACGCGTGGAGACCACCCCCAAATTTAGGGATATTCGGGGGGGACGTGGGGACGTCTCTAAAATTATAAAAATAAAATAAAATATCAAAAATAATAATTCATTTGATGTATATTAATGATTGTGCAATGTAAATACTAAATATATCAGTTTATTTTTTAAGTAGTACCAAGTAGGAATTGCAAAATGTGAAAATAATGGGAAAATATTAAAAATAAATTCACAGGGGCATGGTTGGAGAGGGAAAGTTTTGCCCAGGAGTCCCCAAGTCCACGGGATGCAGGAAACGTGGAAACGCGTCCGTGACCCTGTGGGACGCGTCCCCGTGGAACACTGGAAAAAACAAAGAGGATACTAACTAGACTTTCATAGTCACAGCCAAAATATTAGTACAATATAAGCAAATCATATACAAATATCCAGTATATCATTTCAGAAAACATAAATTAACAGATTCCATGGACAAAAATACGTCCATACACAACAAAATCTAATTTTGGCCAAAGAATGTAAATTTACAAGACCTGGATGTCCAGACTGATAGAAATAGCTCTATGTTCCAACAAAATATTATGTGCAGTACATAACCAACCATCAAAAAGATCATAGCAAAAAAGTTTTAGTTCCGCATCTTGAAGAACCAAAGAGCTAATTGCAATCTATAACATTTTTGGCCAAAAACTTTACAAACCCATGTTTAGCACTAACATTTAGGTGCTACTAAATGCTATAAAGATCAGCATTAAGAATAAAATGTAAATTTTCTTGAATTCACCAACTAAGCAAGACAAGGTTAGATAATCATATATTCTTTAAAAGCAACAAACATCAAAAGCTTGACTCAAGCATATGCACTTTAGTATTAGAAAGTACAAAAACATTTACCCATAATCCTTTTTCCTTCAATTACACATTTCAGGCAAGCAGGTTCTTGTAGATTAAACTAGAATAGCAAAACTACCCAAAACTTATGCACTGCCATTTTTAATTGCAAAAGAGCCAATTTTTCAAAAATTGAGACAACCGAGAGATAACCCAAGGTTATTAGCGACTTCAATCTCCATGCTGCTTCACGCATAAAAGTTTCTCTCTTGCACCCATACCCACAAGCATATGTGTGCATGCACAAATACATATACATGATTCTATGTGAGTATACTGCATGTATGCATCCAAATGTTTGTAATTCGAGTTCAAAAATAAACATATACACTAATCATATACATATAGATGGGTAAAGGAGGTGATAGGTTGAGCTTTTCACTGAAAACATTGTTTGGCATGACCTATTTTGTATCTTCTGTTATAATCTATGAATATGTGTCTTTGCTGCTGTGCTCTCTTTGGACCTATTCCTCACTTTCAAAAATACCAAGTTGGCCTCTGGATTTGCAGCAGAAAACAATGATAAATTTGTGCCAAATCTCCCATCACAAATTTAGAACAAGCTATCCAAACCAAGCATATTCATAGCAACTACCTATGAAAGGTCTTCCTAGAAACTTATCCCTCCAATGCATTGAAAAACACAGATCCAGATGGTGCCTATGTCATAAGGAAATTGCAAAATTAAATAGCTAGTGGATCTTATGTTAAATTATTCAAATTTTCAATAGCCTGCATCATTGGAAAACATGCATTGCTTCATATTACATAATAAAGGTGAAAGAGTTCAAAAACTATAGACAAAAGGAAACCACAAACTAAGCATACTCCAAAAGGTGAAAAAGATGAAGGAATCACATTTAGACTAACCTCCCTCTGCCGCTTTAGACTAAATAATTCAGAATATTCAACATATCGATCACGATCCATAAATAATCTCTTGAAAAAATTCTCAGTGCCAGGACTGCTTTCAGGAGTACTTAAGGAACAATTCTCCATGGAAGTCGACAATGTCTTCTCATCTTTGGGGTGAATCCTGAATATCCTTTGAAACGACAAGAAATCAGAACCCTCATCCTCATCACAGCTGGCATTTCCCTTATCATCAGCCTCAGCCTTATCCTTCCCATCTCTCTTTTCACGGTCCTCGCTCTTCTCCCTGAAAAGCCTGTGAAAAAATCCATTTTTTTATCTTCTTCCCCTGATTTGGCCCCAACCTTTTCTTCTGCATCACCTCTGTCCCGAAACAATCACCTGAAGAATCCTTCAGAATTTGCCAGTTCTTCGCTGCGAACTACTTTTTCATCCTCTTCTTTGTTGTCCCTTAGTAACCTCCGAAAAAATATTTCCTGGTCAGCCTCCTTTGCTGATTCTTTTGTTTTGTCCTATTCTTCATCCTCCTTGTCAATGAATTTTCTGAACAGTGCATCCCTCACCTTTGGTCCAGGCATGAGTTTCTTGAAAACTTTAAATGATGAGTCGGATTCATCTGTAGCGATTTTGTTTTCCTCCTGACTGTTACTATTTGTAGAAGCAATAGGAGATGCGAGTGGCTGAGATTTATGAGGTAGTGAAGTAAGAGACAGAAGCCATTGCTTTGAAGAAAATAGCTTATTCAATACACGATTCCGGCTCCCAGGACTAGGCAGATTATTCTGAGGCCTGACCAAGGGCGGCCACTCCCCCATCAAAGTGGCAGCCATCTGACATGTTTCCTGGGTTCTGCTGATCCCCTCATTGTCCTTTTAATCCTCGACCTCTGCCATAAGAAACCAGTGTACTTTAAGCGCAATCCTAAGAGACTTAGTGCACATGTCGATAACAAACTTGTCCAGCGAAGGACTAGGCTTGTGCACGAGCATGTAACAAATCTGAAAAAGGTAGCTCTCGATACTGGAGTGCGGAAAAGTATAAATTCTGTTGCAAAGATAGTCTCTGAATCCTGGATGCTCATGTTTGTACAAATAGCTTACTACAATCCACTCACAGAAAAATGCCGAATCAAAGAACCGGATGAGCCACCCGTTATCCCCTGTCCCGTTCGCATTTCGTGTAATGTTGCGGGGAAAATCTTCTGATTTTTCCCTCACTAATCCGAGAAGCCGCACCATGATAGAACTATTTCATTCCCTCCTCTCCCTTTCAAGCCTCTTTGACGAAAGGATCTAAATGAGCCGCGGCCTCTTGGACAATGCTAATGCTGCCCCCTTCTCTATCCACTCCCACCATGTCCATCTATACAGCAACCCTACTCTGAAATTTTCCTGATCCTCTGTAAAATCTTCGGCATCACGTCAAGCTAACTGTATAACCTTAGATTCAAATTACAAACCCCGGGTATTCAAGCCAAATTCGTCGACACACAATTTTAGTAATTGGACTTAGGATGAAATGCTGATTGATCTGGTGATTCCTCGATTTCCTAAATCTTCTCCGTCGAATCATCTGATTTAACCACTATTTTCCTCTAATCTATGCCAATTTTGAGATAATACTCTGTACTACAAATTATATATAGCAGGGCCTTAATCCCAGAAAATTTCTCTGGATACGTCACCTATATATTACTCAATGCCGATCAAATTCTTCAACAATAGACTAGGCAAAATCCTGCCAGGAAAGACTCAATCCCCACTAATTGCATGAAAATTTATCCTTGTTTCGGACAAATTTGACAACAAGACCAAATCTGCAAGAACATGCACATAAAAAAAAAACTAACCTTTTCCAAATTTGTCGAAGAACAGAGCATGTCCACCAAATTCTTTCGAAAATCAGACAAAATCAGCAACATCAAAAGAGAATGAACACCTACCAAATTCGCGCGTAAGTGACGTATTCAATCTCCGCCAAATTTGTCAGAGAGAGCCTGCATCTGCATCTATATCTATCCCAAATTTGTCAAAAGGCGCAGTGATCTGAAGTTTCGAATCGCATGGGATGCCGAAGATGACAAGCCATTCAAAGATCGATCACAAACAAATAATCACCACACCAATCAAGGATGAGAACAAGGGAGCAGGTTTTGTCATCCCTCCTCCACAAACCGAGCTCGTTCTAATTTTTCTCTTTTATTCCATTTCATAAAATTACACTCGTCTCTCTTAGGAAGCATGAATTTCGTTATTAATCTTAAAAATGATAATAATAATAATTCCTCTTTTGCGGAATTACAAACTAATGAAATTGCCAATTAATTCCATGAGGTGGGTTGTCTATAATTCACTCCATAACTATAGAGAGACCCAAAGATGGTCATATGCATTGTGTTGCACCAAATTCATGCAATCTAATGGATTGTTTAACATCTCCATGTGTTTCCAAAGTTGGGCTTTTTTTTCTAAGGAATGCTTGACTTAATGTAATTTTGGAGTTGAGAAGATGGTGTGGGTATACCCCATGAGCTATTTTTTAGGGTCAAGGATACATCATCATAAGTCTAGAAGGAGGGAAATCCAAGTGGGCAGGTGAAAGAGATTTTGAATAATGCAACTAGTTTGTATCCATTATATCTAGCAAGAGGGAGGCTTATAGCTTGTATCAAGTCGTGAATTTTTGCATGTTTTGTGAATAATGGTCCTACTTCTTATAATTTATCTTTTGGAGACATCATGTTGGTTACGAGGTTGACACTATAACTTTGATATTTAGTGGATGTGTTTTTTTATTATCATTCTTTATTATTGTCTTACATTGTCTTTTAGAAGCATTGTGTGTTTAGTGATTGACATTACTCGTTCATCATAACAATGCTAAGGTGTTCTTCAAAGAAGAGAAATGGTACTTGTATCTTAATAGTTAGCTAATGTATTGAATTACTTGTAATCATTATAATCCTACGTTTACCTTTAGAGAAGTCCCATAAAGGCATCGTCGCTTAAGCGACGCTTACTAACGCTCCGTCGCTTAACTGACGGTTATGAGAATAGTCGTCCCTTCACCGACGCTTGTGGCCACATTTACAAAAAAAAAAATGTATCCTTGTGATTTTTGGTAAGTTTAAAAAGAGAAATCCACGCGCCGTCGGATTTTGGATCGAAATGTAGTAGTGTAGACAAATCATCCATGGGAGGTCCCAGAGACAGACTCTCTCTATGCAGGAAAACTCTCCAAGTTTGGTCAAGCACACAATATTCCATTCAGAGTTTCGTCTAACGGACCTTGGATGTTAGGGCCACACTCTAACCTAGGTATGTATAGTGGATTTACTTTCAAGTCCGGTTGACCTACTTGTCATTGTCATTATTTGGCATTGATAAAATTGTCAGGCACACAAAATTTATATTGACAAAGGATTCTTATCCAAGGAAAAAAAATATGTCTAACATTGTGTGAGCTTGCAAACTACTTACTCTGTAAGACGTTGGAGCTTGGATATCCTGCACAGAGTGTGGGGAAGGAACCCATATGCTCCAATGATCACTGTGTATTAAATGAGAAAATTAGGAATGTTTGTGACAATGTTAGGGGGAGGATGGAGGAACTTTAGCACAATTCTGGTGATAACAATAATATAGTTGAAAATGGGCTGGAGGTTTTTACATATAAGCTCTAATTGAAGTTAGAGGTAGTTACATATCAGATGCTAATTGTGTGTTGAAACATTGATCAGAAGCTAGAAAGTTAGGAAGATGAGATAGAGAGGACACTAAAGCTGTGAATTGACAAATGCTCTAGTAGAAGTTAGCTTTTGGAGTAAAATTCAAGCTGTTAAGAAAATGATAAGAAAATTGTTTTTGATCAA
>LPNX010004809.1:5052-22199 GCA_001517045.1 Pseudotsuga menziesii | reverse complement strand
TTGACAAGGTAGAGTGCCTAGATGGATGCTTGAAATTTGTTTACTTCAGGTGACATTATAGCCTTCCCATTTGAATCCTCTACGAGATCTAACACCTCTTGATCCAATTAAATGTTGAGTTTGGATTGAACTGCCTTATTTGTAATCCAATCTGCTACCTAGTTCACACTTCACTCATGAGTGAACCTTGCATTTTTAAAATCCATAGATAAGAAAAAAAAACCATCCAAGCTATTGATTTGTGGTCCCACCATGAAGGCTTTCCCTTCCCAATGAGATAATGGATAATTAGAGGTGAATTTCCTATGATTATAATACTTCTAGGCCTACAAAATTTTGCAAGCATCATTCCATTAATGAGGCCAACAATGTATGTATGTTGTTTGAATAAGATCATAAGAACTGGAGGTTCATCCTAAGAAACCTACCAGTATGTTTACATAGTTGATATCTAACTCTTGCTATATGTAGATTGTTTTTCATTGCTCGATCAAAATTGATTTTAGCACGTCCTTCATCAAGAGTAGACCATGATTATATTCAAAAGGGGATCCTATTTGAGTGACAGGGTCAATATTCTAGGCCCAATAATTTCAAGAATTTGGATTCATCTTCATAAATGATAGCTTTAGACTATGAATGTTTGATTGATTTAATCGTTGTAAGTTTTCCCCTAATCAAGGGATGTGTACAAGAGAGGATATTTCCCTAAAAAAATAGAGTGTTCTTGACGTTCCAAATTGTCCATATAGAATATGTTGAGGCTATACTCCACATGCTATAGAGACTTTTAAGGCTTCCATTGACCACTACTCCAATTCTAAAATAGTTGGTTAGCATTTCCCACTAGTGGATTAGCCAAACTTACAAATTTCTCCCATTATTCTCATACTTATATGGCACAAACACAAGTAAGGAGAAGGTGGGAGCAATCTTTACACTTATTCTAGCAACATGAGCACCATGTAAGTCCTTGAACACCTTTGTGTTTTAGGGCTTCCCTTGAGAGGATTTCATTTATACTATGAAATTTGAAAAATTTGTCACATTTTCCTAACATTTGAGATCCCAATTTTTCCTCCATATCTTCAATTTTTGGATTTAAACAAGTTTCATAAGTGATATAAGATAAACTTGTTTCAAAAAATAAACCCATATTGGAGAATCTCGCCTAAGAATATTTTCTTGTTCTCTAAAATGATTCAACCTCCACTGAAGAATGTCCCCACATATGTTAGCATACTCCTCTTAGATATAAATGAGCCAATTAACAGGGTCGTCACATTCTCTAAAGGGTCTTGTATTTAGTTTTTACTAGCTTGTGACCCCATTTTCCTCACAACTCTATCTTTACCATTAGTTACTTTGCATATATAGCGTTTTAATAATGGTGTAAATTTTTGGATGGATGCACTAGCATACTCATGAAACTCAAACTCATTGCTACCCTTCCATTTGAACATTTCCTATAATTTATGGTTGTGCAGACTTAAACCTTTGTTTCATTTTCATTTATAAACTACAAGCATGACACATCTCATCCATACTAGGATTTAGACTGCACCTTGTTTCTCTCAGTACGAAAACGACAAAAAAAACAGTTCATTCTTTCTATTACTCACGTTTTCTTTTCAGACACCCCACCCCACCTACTTTAATTGTTGTTGGAAGCTATTACTAAAAGTATCAAATTACACCACAGGTTTCTTACTACCTATTGTTTCTGTTGCTTCTTTTTGGATCAATGTGTCTATTTTGACACATTCCTCATTTCCCTTAACTGACTTCTTGTCATTATCCAAGAATTTAGTATAAGATTTTTCATCTGCAGAAATCTTGTATGCATCATTTTGTCCAGTCACACTAGTTGCCACTGGCTCCACTAAAGCAGTTGCAACCTCAACACATGCATACATAGCTTCTTGAGCCCAGTGACGTTGTTTAGAGGGAGGTAGGGAAGCTTCATCACTCGGTAGGCTACTTCTCAAACGATATTTATCAGCAAGAAAGCATATCATTTTAGTAACACTCTACTGCTTATGAGGATTGGTTATCAATTATTAATGTATCTCTACTCTAATAAACAAGATGATCAATTTAGTTTTGGAATGAATTTCTTTTAATCTGTGTTTGTTGTTCATGTTTAAAAAACTTTGCAGGTATATTTGGGAGAGAAGTATGTCAACAGTCACACTTTATCAGATGTTACCTTTTTAGTGGAAGTTGAGTGACGTTATGCAGAAACACATTTAATAAGTTTATTGTAAATGGCATATTATTAGATCTTTGAAAGAGAATAGCTACTCAAAGGAGTCTGAATTGGTTTCTATGGAAAAGTTAAGATAAAGCTTTCTAGAAATATTGAATGAGTTATTATAGAATGTTGTTTTAATTTTTCTAACAAATGCAAACAATATGGTGCTTAAATGTAGGTAGATGATTTTATGCCCACAGGGTTGCACTTCTGGCATCTTCAGATGCATTTCATGCTATGTTTGATGGTGGCTACCGTGTATGAGTGTCATTTTGTTTTGGCATGGGATACAAGTGGTTATCTTAGATATGGCTTGTCGCTCATTTTTTGATTCCTATAAAATTCAGGTGAAAGAATTTTACCGTTATTAAGGTGAAAGAAGTTTATATATCATAAGGGTACTTATAAAATATTTACCTATTTTATAAATTCTATTAAGTATTATATTTATATTTCTTACAAGTATAGTATGGATGGACTATGAATGTATGTATTTTAACATAATTCCCTAAAATGAAGCATGTTTTGTTGGGAGAAAGAAAATGGGAACAATTTTAATATTATGTTTCCCTTGTGGTTTGAATTTTGTACTTTGGTGGGGTGTTTTAGAATAATCTCACTTGTTATGCATGCTTTAATTGGTAAACATACCCATATGCTTTAAATGATGACGACGATGAACTAGATGACAATGACGGTGATGATGTTTTTGATGATGACGATGATGGAAATGATGATGATCATGATCATCGTCGTCATCTTTGTCAGTGTCATCATGATTATCACAATAGTCATCATCATCGGCATAATCATCATCGCCATTGTCCTTGATATCCTCATCATCACGATTATTGGCATTTTCATGAGTTATTCCTCATTACCTTTGGAATAAGAAATAACATCTACCCAAAATATGTGATTAGTGGAAAAGGGACATGGAGGACACACATGATTTATGCATGAAAATAACAACTTATTTTTTAAGATGATCAACATCATCATTCTCATTGTATTCATCATCATTGTCATTGTCATCATCACCATCATCATCATTCATTTCATTGCCATCATAATCATCGGTGATTTTGTCATTGCCATTATCCTCATCCTCCTCCTCCTCATCATCATAATCATCATCATCATCATCATCATTGTCATCATTCTCCTCATTATCAACAACATTATCATCATCATCATGACCATCCTCAATATCATAATCATTATCCTCATTTTCATCTTCAACATCTGGGTGTAAAACTGGATGCAAAAGTGAATAAAAACATGGATGCAAAAAAGGATGCAACAAAAGTAGGCGCAAAAGTGGGCGCATAATGGGGTGCAACAAAAATGGATGCAAAAGTGGATGCAAAAAATGATGCAATCATGGAAGAAAAACACGATGAAAAAAGTGGTGCAAAAGTGGATACAACCATGGATGTAAAATTGGATACAAAATTGGATGCGAAAGTTGATGCAACAAAAGTAGATGCAAAAGTAGATGCAAAAGTAGTCGTAACACCCAATGCAAAACCCGATGCAAAAGTGGATGCAAAAATGGATGCATAAAGGGATGCAATAAATGATGTAAAATTGGATGCAAAAAAAGATGCAAACGCGGATGCAAAAGTTGAAGTAAAAGTGGGTGTAAAAGTAAGCGCAAAAATGGGTGTGAATTGGGAAAGTAAGCGCAAAAATGGGTGTGAATTGGGATGCAACAAAAGTGGATGCAATAGTAGATGCAAAAAAAGACGTAAACATGGATGCAAAATAGGATGCAAAAAGGGATGAAAATGTGGTTGCAAAAGTGGATGAAAAAATGGATGCAAAAGTGGATGCAAAAATGGCTAAAACAAAACGAGATGCAAAACTAGACTCAAAACAGGATGTAAACTTTGATGCAAAACTTGGCACACGGAGGGATGCAAAAAAAGAAGCAGAAGTGGATGCAAAAGTGGATGTAAAAAATGATGCAAAAGTGGATGAAAAAAAGGACGTAAAAGTTGAGGCAAACATGGGCGTAAAAGGGGACACAACAAGAGTAGATGTACAAACTAGGCGCAAAATTAGGTGCAAAACTAGGCTCAAAACCTGTTGCAAAACCTGATGCAAAACCTGGCGCATAACCAGGTGCAAAACCCGGTGCAAATTACACCGTAATTTGCGCTAGATTTAGAGAAAGGATGCAAAAAACGCCTAAAATAGCACTAACCCATGAAATTGCGCCATTTTGTCCAAAAATTGAAGAAAAATACACTGAAAGATGGTCTAGATGCAAAAAAAGATGCAAAAAGAGACGCTAAATCCAGTTTTTGTTGTAGTGATAGGCCTAATCTTATACGGATTGATTGTTTCCTGGTCTTTAATGACAACCATTATTGCATTTCTTTCACCCTTTTAAAGAATAAATTCCAATTTTATATTATATTCAATATTGCTCAAGAAGGCAGTTGAAATTGACTGATTACCTTTATGATATTGTGATTACTCTCAAATAATTTTGTTTGATCAAAGGAAAAATGAACTAAACATCTTGTTGAAAGAAAACGAAAAACAAATGGGGGTTGTGACTAAACATTTCTTTATTACGGACTTGTCCTTTTGAGGGCAAGGGGAGTACAAAATCTAGCAATTTGAATGCCCCCCTGAGCACATACAACGTCCTACCTGAAATGCTACGCCCCTCCCTTACTATAGATAGTTAGGTCGGCCTAGAGCCTAGCATACAAATAGTGATAGTCTGGTTGGTGGGGAGCATAGGCCGGAAATACATGGCCAGTAATAGTCTTCAATTGAGGTTGTTGAGGAGCATTCATCCATATTGTCCTAGTCCTAGCACCTACCTCCTTCCACACCTTCTTCCAGATTCAAGTAGCACCATGGGTAGAGTTATTCAGAATAGTCTCGTCCGTTGGAGATAAACTCAATGTGAGGTGGAATAACGGTCTTGTTGGGGGACACCCCCAACCCCCTGTCGAAGGGCTCATTCAAACATGGTTGGGTTTCTAACAAGCTATGAATTATTCCCCTTGTTGATGCCCCATTTGATCACAAGAGCGAAGCCCATTGGGCTTAACTTCTTCCCTTTTTCCCCGGCCCTATTTTTGGTAATAAACTCATAGGGGGATATATAGGGTTTGTTGCAATGACTAGTTCAGATAAGCTTCCGTTACAACTACAACTCTTACACACTATTACTAGCAATTAAGGAAAGATTAATTACTATGTTGCATGCCAACTCGGATTAGTGTTTTCAGCACCGTGAATGGAAAACTATTAAATAAGGCATAAATAAATTCTTATTTATTTCTTAAATAAATGCATATATTGTTTGAATATTTGAATTTCTCATTTAAATCCTTCAAATAATTTTAAGGGGAAAATAACAAAACAAAAAAGGCAATCGTCTGTAAACAAAACAAAAGTTTCTTAAAGTTTAGATAATAGAATAATCATAGAAACATCAAGGATGAGCAGCTAATCTTGAAGGTATAAAAACTAAAAAAGTATAACATAAGTTTCAAGTAAGATGAGTGTAATGATAAAGAAGAGGCGTGCTTGAAGTAGAAATTTGGACCATTCTAAAGGAGCTACATCAAATTGGGACTTGTGAGCACAAAACCGATCGCATTTACAACATGATTAATTAGATTATCACGAAAGAAAATAAAAAGGAATAAGAGAATGAAAATGAGAGTGCTTACACTCCTCCGATAATACCGCCAGCAATGAGAGACTTGCAGACGCTGAGAATGGTTTGGCCCGGAGCGTTCACTTCTGCACTGGTGAGCTTCTCCTCCTTGGAAAGATTCACAAGAGTATGAACGACAGCAAATACTTTGTCATCCGAATACCGAGGTTGAAATAAACTATCATCTTTTCTCTTCACAACTGATGTTTCTGTCTGATGATGAACCATTGAAACTCCTCCCACTTTTACAATCCCTCAGGTGGTGGGGATCAAACCACTGAAGCTGCTCTCGCTACTTTGACAAACGAAATTCCCATTGGAAACAAAAAATCAATTCGAAATCGTGAATTATTTTCCTTAAACAGGAAAGATTCATCGAAATCATGGATTATTTGTCCCAGAAATAGGATAATTTTGCATACACGAGATCGCCTGTAACGAGAAATGTTTTGATAACATCTCTATATCTTACTAAATATGAGAGAGTATATTTTCTCCCTATATCCTGAACATGAGAGAGGGTTCAGAATGGATATCGGCTCAAGATGTCCCTAATGGTGGGCTCTAGATGTTAAAGAAAGCACACATTTGTGTGGTAATATGATGTTGTCTTCCATTCCATGATGTATTAACTCTAGAAATTGGATGAGAGCATGGTTTGGCATACCGAGCTAGTGAGATCTCTTATTGATGCCTAGTTAGAGGATAGATGCTCCAAATACCATGGTAAAATGATGTTATACATTATGTCTGGCATTAATACTGGCATTGACAGGTACTTGCGTTGATGGGTTCTTTCAAAATGTTAAACATCATTAAGCAGATAACACTTCTCTCACAACTAGAATGTGTACATATCGAGAGAACGAGCAGAAGCAACACTTCTTTGGCAAGCAATAACAACATTGATAGCAAGTCTTGCTCAACGCAAATGTTGGCAGCACTTCACATATCGAGAAATGCAGGTCTTCATGACGGCACTCAGTTTAATATCTTGACACAGAATTGATACCAGATGGATGGGAAGATATAATTACTCCACCTACTGCTGGATTTTTTAATGACAATGTACTTTGTAAAATGGATTTTATTTTTTTTAATTATTTTTAGATATTATTATTATTTTATTTATAAATACTTTATTTTTATTATTTTATCAACTATATATAAATCAAAATTTATCTAAAATTAGTGTTGTTGTTTATTAAAATATTATTTTTATTATATTAAATTGAATAAACTAAGGGACTACTACTTTTAAGAATTTAAAAAATAAAAAATAAATATTATTATTTAAAAAAACTTTAAAAAATCATACTAAAAAATGCTATTCAAAATGCCCTCTCTCTATATATATACTTACACCTTTTACATATGTAGATATTTACAAAACCACATATAATAGTCTAAAAATCATCTGTTACACATCTATGATATCTATAATAAAAAGTTTTAATTATACAATTGGAATACAATAAGTGGAGTCCATCAACTTTTTGCAAGACCAACTATGTGACTCTAGGATTTTATAATCATTCAAATTTATAATAGAAATATTGAATTCTTGAAATATGATAATAAAAAAGTTTATATCTAATCTTGTAATCATATAATCATTAGAATATTGAACTTTTACAAATATATACAAACAAAAAATTATAAATAATTTTATAATTATTCAAACTCATAAAAAATAGGTATATTAAATTGTTGAAATTCCTTATTTTGGCTGGAAATTCTTATCTTGTTTGCATTTTTCTAATTAACATGCATTTCTACTTATGAATTAGTTTATTTTGCATTATTTGATCTATTCACATGGAGAAGTTCAAAATTTTCTTATCTTTTTAGCCTTCTCCAAATGCTCAAAGACCCATATCAAATAATTATTATCTTTCTTATAAGCAACGAACAATGCTATGGCTTCCAGAATTAGAGATTGAGAGCATTCTTATATTTTCGATTGAATCATCAAGAACACGGTAAAACTCGAATGCACACAAGAAAAAATATGTGCAAAACATGAAGTCATTTGCTTAACCTGCTTTGATTCCACTATTCCAAGAGTTTTCATGTTCTTTGTAAGATTAGGGAAATTGGAGTTATGATCAATTTGTTTTCATTCCTTCCCTTAAACCTTGAACAATTTTGATGAGAACCCATGTTTTGATGTGACATACCCAACATATTAAAAACTTGCTTAAAGAAAAACTTTTTATCAACAATTATGAAATTAATTCTTCCCATGTGTATAAACATGTAACTACCCCATACTAGAAACATATGTATGATACCAGAAATACCATTTCTTAGTACATACACTAAATAACTATTATCAATAAACTATATCCTTAGTCGCATCAATAAACATTAACTATACATCCCAAATTTATTTTGCGTCTCAATTCTAACTATATATATGATTACTTAAAATTTTCATATTGGACCAAATATGATTATATAAATATTGGACTAAGCTTCAAGCAAATCCATTAAAATATCTAAGTATAAACATTTAAGATTGCATTCCAATTTAAAACTATGTATACAATTTTTGAACTATGTCCATAAATGCAATTCAATTACAATATATTATAAACTTGGAGCTACATTCTTTCAACCTATTTCACTTTTCAAATATGTATATAATTACTAAAACCAAATTATTCCACCTTTTTTTTTAAATGGATTAAGAAACATTTCAAATAAAATATTAAATCTATATATTTTTTCACATCTCATTTCTGTTACATAAATAAATGTTAGCACCATTTATTTTAATTAAATTCATTTCCAAATTTGACACAATATTCACTATATATATATATATATATATATATATATATATTCGATTTATATAATTCTCAAAACTATGGTTAATTATTTCATGTCTTAATGTGTATGTAAATCATTCCCATAACTATTCTAACTCATTTCTTTTTCAAAAATAAATAACTGCCTTGAGCTCATTAAGACAATGAATGCAATGGTAACAATTATATCCATACACATTTTAAACCCTTAAATATTTTATATAATTTCAAGCATGGTATTCTATTGCATTTTTTAAAAAGTAAAAAAAGATATTTTAAACTGCAATAACAATTTAAGTGCTTGAAATACTATTGCATTAAAATATTATTTCAGACCTTTTAAATAAAAGTCACCAACCAAATTGGCAATCGAACAACAAAACGCTTCGTTCTCTCAAGAGACAGGCCACAAATCGCCAGGATAGAAGACGTTGGCGTCACGTTGCTCTCAAGACACTACTTGAAACAAAATGTTAAGCGTAGATAAAGTTAAAGTAGTTGACTCGATGCCCGGATATTCACTGCAGAGGAGATTTAAGTAGAGACTTTTAGCCCTGATTCAGTGAGAAAATGGAAGTCTCTAATAAAGAAAACAAAGAAAACACACGAGTGAGTCTAAGTCATGCAGGAAATAACACTATTGGAGATCCGACTAAAAAAGAAAGATCCACATTATTTGAATCAAATAAGTTAATTCATCGAGACTGAGTGAAAGCGCTCAGTGCTGTTAACTATGGAAACATTCTTTTAAGGAATTCATCTCGTTCGACTAAGGCTAGATCCATTGTGAGATTTTTCATGTAAACATTTTTTTTGTTGCGCAGAGATATATAATTGGTCAAACTTAGCATTAGCTGCAGTTTTAAAACAACAAAATATTTTTATACCCGTTGAAAATCATAGTTTAACACCATCGGTGAAGGGATAATCCAGTAGAAGTATCGAGATCTGCTTGTAGTAATGCTTGATTTAAAAAATTAAATCCCTGTTATAAATATGTTCAAAGATTAATTTAAATCAATTTCAGGAACCTATGTTGTCGACAGTCCAGGTCTCTGAACTCCTCCTAATCCCACCACTACGGTCGCTATATAGAGTATATCAATTGCGGAGAAGAGGCCTCACTGGCATCGACTTGGAATTTCCTATAGGATGTAATGAAGGGTGCCTTGTTCCCATAAATTTTCTCCAACCCCGTTGGGTGTCCTATTTGGTCGTGCTATGCAGCCTGGGAAGAAAGATGCTTCCCCAAACACAAATACAAACATAAAAATTAAACAACAATAACTTTAAAAGAAACATGTTAAAACTATTATGAATCTACGCACTCTCGTAGAAGGTCGTGACAATGCCGATCGAATATCTTCGTGTGTGTTAAGACGCCCACAGGTCCTGCTTGTCACAGTTATTCAGAGGGATATCAGTTCATGAATCAAGAATTAGATAATCAGAACAGTCATGAAGTCACAGTTATTCAGAGGGATATCAGTTCATGAATTAAGAATTAGAGAATCAGAACAGTCATGACCGATGATGATAGATTAAGCAAATTGTAGAAAAGAATTCTTGCCAAATTTGGATGGAATCTGTTTCATGCAAACATTCTCCCTAACCTTCTAGATATTTATATTGAATTTATTTTCCCAAAAGTTGAAGGCGATTCCGTGGATTTGATTTTAAATTTAAAGGAAAAATTGTCGAAATCAAGAAGATTCTCAGCGGTAGCTATGTGGAACCACTATGACACTATAATAGCATTCACCTTCTATGACACTATTGGTCGAACCAGGCTGGATTCAGAAACTTCCCTGAGTGAGGAGATCAACTCCTCGTCTAACTTGATATTTTTAAGAACTCTAAGCTACTTGATATTTTTAAGAACTCTAAGCTAAATGAATAGAACTGTACATGAAACTCAAGCCTCGAACTGATGTCGGTTGCAATTATCGGTAAGAATCCTAGAACTATAGTACTGCTAGAAGCATGCCTTATTATTACCAACTTATTCTTTATCTTGTTAATTGATGTACGCAACAAAAGAAGACAACGATTTTATTGTGATGTTATACCTGAGTAATGAACACTTCTCTATGGCTCATTTTTGGCTTTAGAACAAGCTCATATAAATATTTTGTGTACAATTGATAACAAGGACCTCCTTCCATAGGATCTGTGAGGTCTCCTATTATGACATTGAATCGTTCATCATCTCTATTCTCGGCCTTAGCCCTGCGTCGAAGAATTTCTATTAAAGCTTTAAACTTTAAGAATTTCTATGAAAGATTTAAACTTTAACAAGATCCTGAGAATTATAAATAAATGAAGCATTAAAAATTCGTTATCTAGCATCATTTGCAGCTCCCACAAAACTCCACTCGTCTGTCTCGTCTACGCGGGAGTTTCATTCAATCTTCTTGTTCTCTCTTCTGGCTCTGGGTGTATATCTTATCTCGAACTTCAATGAAATCCGTGTAGTGGTTGTCATAGCTGCTGCTGGGTCTACTACTAAAGCAAGATCTGATGCTGGATGTGGAGCTTTATATACCATACATCAATGCACTAAAAGGCAGGAAATTCGTTACATTGTCTCTCAAGGAATGAATGAACCATTTGATGAAGAAACACCTACACTAAGGCAATAAATGGGAATGAACATATACAGCCAGCGGGGTCTAGGTTCGAGCATATACACCCAAGCAAGAACAGTGTCATCCGACAAATCACCCAAGCAGACACGTGTCATTCGACAAATGTCTAAGGTTCGGGACTTGACTCAACTCCCACAAAGCTAAGTTCCAGAGAAGGTGTGTCAACTATGCATCGATTTAGACATAGAGAACATGAATGGCTCCATGCAAACTGCCACATGGAATGTATTTACTTCCTAAAAAACCTCACACATTGTTTTATGTGCACTGTGCATAACTTATTTTTCAAAGTTATTACGTTATCTTTCACCACTTCAACATCTAAAAAGATTGACGTGCATTTTATTTCTTTTTTATTTTTCAACCTATTTATGTACTCGGTGGATGAAACCCATAAAGCATGATCAATCTGCAAAATGCTTTGGGGGTGGCGGCAACCTATACCAGTTCGGAATGGAAAAAGCACTATAGGGTCAATGTGCAGCAATCCAGCAAGATGCACTTGATCCATTTGCAGCAATGGAGTCCATCAATAAAGTTGTATACCCAAATATTAAAGGAGAGATCTCAAAATCCGAAATATTAAAGGAGGTATTATTTAAGAGGAGCATTATTGCATTGATGATATCAGCTACACCATCAGGTCTTGCCATTGGGTTTTGGGGTACAGGAACCCAAGGCAATGTCATGTTGACCAAACCATTAATAAGCTTAAACCTTAGTCTAACTTCTATGTTTTTTTTTAATTATTATAAATTTCTCCAAATAACATCCTTCAGCCATTCATATATATACTTTTTTTCCATAGAAAAAAATCATAATTTTATTTACATTCTTCAGATGGAACAAAAACTTGTCCATATACATGTAGTAAAGTGCCCAAAAAATTTCAGAGTAAACTTCTTACAAACTTATCAAAGATTGATCATAGAAACCACAAAATTAAAGATCAAAAAGCAAGAAGTGCTCTCATCAAAAGCATTCCAAAAAAATAGACTAGTATGGACAACTGATAGTGAATATGTTAAAAAATCGTAACGCTTATCACAAAAAATAGGACTAATGTCCAGCAGCATCACCAACATCTAAAAATCCAACATTATTAACAACACCAAAACTGAGTATGATATAAAACATCAAAGCTCCAAACAACTCGGAAACTAAAATGACGGATAAGTCTCAAAAATTTCAGTTGCTTGAAACTCTAAATAATATACCAAAATCCTTCCAGAAAAGTCGCTCCAGCTTTTGCTAAACCATCTACATGAGAATTTATTTCACAGTAGAAGTGCTTGAGATCCACCAACTCAAACATATCTGGTAATCTTTTAACTTCTAGAAGAACTTGAGAAAGATCAAGATTTTGAATTCTGAATTTACCAATGGCCCAATTAATAACCAACTATGAGTCACCAAAAATATGGATTTTATCAATATGAGTGTCTTGATCCAAGGAAAGTAGAAGCTTTAAAGAAATGAGCTCAATAAAGTTATTGGTCCCAGGTCCTAATCCAACTTTAAAAGAAAAATAATGATCATCAGAAATGAAAAGCTTATCACCAGCTCCACAAATTTTTGGATCACCAGCTGCCGAGCCATCAAAATACCCCCAAGGAAAAGATTTATCAATAATTTATTCAACAATATTTTTGATATTCACAACAATTTTGTCCTGAGGATAAGATCTCAACAAACCCAAACTAAAAGAGGAAATGTGTGAAGGCACAAGAGTGATGTCTTCAAAGCAGCTCTGATTTCTGTCCTTCCATATAAACCACAAAACTATAACATGTAAAGGTTTGATGTTCTTAACCTCCACATTAAGACACTAAGTCTTCATACATGATATCACTGAATCCCCAGACCATAAATTCATGAGATTTAAGTTATCCTCAAGATCAAGCCAAACACTTATGGTGAAAGGACAATCCACTCCTAAATGGAATTTAGACTCGACATCCTTCTTTCACAGATAACATCTACCAGGACTTTCCCTTCCGTTTCTAATTATGACATCCCATGTAAGTTCCTTACTAGAAAATATAAAACAACAATTTTTTTTTGAATTAAGAGGGCATTTAAACTTCCACAACACTTTCCACCACTAGGAATATTCCATCTCATTTCTATCCAATATTAATTGCAAATAGCCATCTTCCGGGAGAGTACTTACCTGATTTGGACTAATTCCAAACCAAAAGATCGGCAACATTGGTTAATCTAACATGACTAACTTTGAGAATAGCTAGATAACCATTCCAACAAGAAACATCCTGATAGTCCATTAAACCAAGATCATCAACAGAGAGCCATCCTTGTTCCATCAGGAAAGTTATACCAGGACCTCCGATATCTTTTAGGAAAAGAATACCAACATAGTGTAATTTATCAATAATTAAAGAAGGTAAAAGATGTCTCCATTTGTATCCAACCCATGGATCCAATCCAAGATGAATGTCAGCACCATTCCCAACCTTCCAAAAAATATAATTACCAATAAGATCGAATGACCATAACACAACTTTCCAACAAATGGAAATATTCCTTTTCTGTTTGACAAAGGATTTGATCCAGTCCAATAAAGAAATAGGATGAACATATTTCTGCAATGCAATCTTTACCCATAGACCTGATCCATGGATCAGGTTCCATACACTCTTCGTTGCAAGAGCCTTAGCAAAAACAATAGGGATTTTTAGCCCCCACCCCCCGAAAAACTTTGGGCATGCCAAATTCTTCTAAGATGTCCAAGGTAAACTAGAAGAGTACTTGTTTCCATAGCTTAAGAATTTGAAACACAACTTCCTAATCTTCTCAATAATGCCCACTAGTATCCAGAAATGCATCCAATAGACCGGCATTGCCTCAAGTACAGATTTAAGCAAAGTAAGCTTACCTCCCTTAGATAACCATCGAAAGCTCCAGTTCATAATCATTTTTTCCACTTTAGCAATCAAACCAGTCCCAATCCTTCATAAGGTATTTGTAGGGTTTAAGATGAAAGACACGATACTTCATACCATTCTCAAGTTTTATAACAAAGAAAGAAAAAAACATTATGTAAAGTAATAAGCTCAGACTCATCCATACCAGAATAATTAAAAGCAGATTTGTCATCATTTATCTGCATCCCAGATGCCTTACAGAAAACCAAGTTGATAGAGACTCATCAGATCCATCAGTTACCATAACAATATCATCCACAAAAAGAACATGAGATAAGGATATATCATTTCTAAAAGAAATACCATGATAATATGATAATCTCCACACTCTTTGGCTATAAGAAGTGCATTGCCCTGCCCAGACCTTCAACAACAACAAGAAAAAACAGAGGAGCAAAGGGACATAATAAAAGAGTTAAATCAATTAGTTTAACACTCTATTTATATTCTATATATGCTCTATATATGCTCTCTCATCTTGAATTATTTTTTTAAAGAGACAATATATATATTAAATTAAAAAATTTATATAATTTTGGACTAATTTTTTAAATCATTAATTACTAAAAATAATTCTTCTACATTATTATACCTGCCTCCGGCTGGTATATTGTAATCGATCGAATTCAAACCGCGTTGACTTTGGGTATTAGTTGGTGCATATCGGTGCATATTTAAAAGATTAAAATCTTTATTCCAAAGTTTAACTTTGTAACATGAAAAATAGCAATTTTTAAATTTATTAAAATTGTATTTATTTGTGTTGCTATTGGTTAAGCGGGGATGATGTCATCCTCGAAGTTTGCTATCTGGATTTGGGTCGACACCTGGTAACAATGACATCATATGTAACTTTCCACCTACCCGCCTTCTTCTTGTATCCCATTGTATCCCATTGCCAAGTGGCACCATTCGATGGTTGAATCCGACAACAGGATATCCCATAAAACTAATCCAGTCGTTCAAAAACCCACCACCACTGCTGAATCTGTTGTTCATAGATGTACCCGTCAGGTTACAGAGCTTGTCTGCGTCCTCCGCAGCTTCAATGGCCTCGTCTGCACCCTCAAACAGTCAATATAAGAATCTGAAGATCTATAATATTTAACCGATAACATAACATAACAACGATTCTCCAGATCTATCAATCAATCAATATACATATACATATATACTGTTTACTCACAGTTTGCAGTGCTTTTCTCGACTTTGGACATTATGGTGGGCTGGTAGGAGGCCGTGTTGATCCCATCGCCAGGCATACTTACTGGAGCTCTATCAACTTTTTCCATGATGGCCTTTCCATGGGCAACATACCAGTATACATCTGCAAACTCGTGTCCTCTAAGGAAGCTCTCGAGACGATCTTCTAATGCAGCGTCATCCTCCAGGCTCAAGGAAACGGAGCGCTTGAACATGGGCTGCAGAGCGAAGGTAATCTTGGAGATGGCTCCTAGAGTTCCCAGAGCGAATCTGGCGGCCTTGAGATCTTCATCCTTCTCCGTCAATTCACCTACCCGCCTTCTTCTTGTCTCCGGGGGCTCAACGGAATTTCGAAATATGCATCGGACTTTGGATCTAGAATGCTATTTAACAGTTGAATGTGATTAAAGAAGCAATTAACTTCGTGCAACAAAATTTAAGCCTTAAATATATCTCCCAGAAGGTGATCTAGCTGATGCACATGTTTCTCCAAAAATATGAAAGCTGAAAGTAATTAAAGATACAATTAACAACTCCGTAAAACAAAATGTAAACCGAAAGATCCCACAGGACCATTTGATTACAGATCCATTGAACAGTAATTTCAAAGATCTTGGAGCCCGTTTGATTTAATGTGCGCTCTCTAAAGGCTGACTACAACTCTCTATAACAACTCAACCATAGAATTGGACAACTATGGCAATTCTAAGTATGTATTGTCAACAAAGAACAGACTGAATTGGACAAGTTTAGCAATTTTTCGGATGTATTGTTAGAAAATAAACAGACTGTCGGCGAGCACCAAAGCCGATTTGAAAAGATACCTCAAAATTAACAGTCCTGGCTGAAAGAAGATTAAGTGCCGCTGAAAGTTTAAAGCAGGAAGATCCGCTGTTCAATATTAAACACACTTCATGATAAATCTACACAGAAGTTCTCAGTAAAACTATATCTGCTTCAATTAAAGTGGAAAAAAGAATTAGCAGGAAAAATGCTGATAACGAAACATATTGCTCTTTGCTAACATTCACAACATTAATTCACAGATTCTCCGATTCGTGTAACTAAATAATGCATAGAAATTATATGAGAACATTTCAAATCTGCGAACCAAACACACCACTAGAGAATTTAACTAAAATACTAGCATAGACGCTGCCAATATCTACAGAATTCAACAAGAATGTCAAAGATCAAGAGCTGAATAGCGAGCTCCTTCATAGCGCCTTTTTTAAATATGAACTTAAAACATAGAATGAGAGATAGCGTGATCTAAGATGCATAAATTGTAAGAACACAGTTACAGTTAAAGCTTGTGTGCCGGTATTCGACATTTTCCAATAAAATGAAGCTCAGGAAACACCTGATCTCATGAAGACGCTAAAGATTCCGCTTCGAGAAGATGAATTTAAAAATATTTAATGAATTTACTGTCTAGCTGTGATCAAAAGGAGCTGTGCCTGTAATACCTCAAAATTCAAGCTGCCGACACGATGATCAGAAGAAAACGAGCAAACAACGCACCCTCATTTCCCTGCAAAGAACAATTGCACCGAGGAGACGATATTCGTTGATATTTTTCTTTATTTCTTATCG
>LPNX010004786.1:0-15859 GCA_001517045.1 Pseudotsuga menziesii | reverse complement strand
CCAAAATGCGTCCGTGGATTTGCCATGCTCCCACTCAAGGGATCAATCAAGTATAAGTCCTAAGTAGCAGCTATATGGTCCTTTTAAATCTGCCATAAAATTATCTTTAAAATACATACAAGAATTTACTAAACCCATAATCAAACGACCCAGTAATTCATACCATATAGACAAGGAAAAATTTATGGATCTATTTCTTATAGGCTCAACTACCACAGTTCTTATGGTTTGTTATTGCTGGCATAAATTTCAGGGTTTGAATGGCGCAATCGTGTCTAGTAAGAAAGCACCAGATACCACCATAAAGGAGCATATTAAGAGATGCGCATCCATAGGAAATATTCCTTTATATGTATAAAAAATAAAACTTCCCATTGAGCCCGAGTATTATTACCCTATCCAGGAAACGATACTCTCCAAAAGGATCGCCCGTGTTCAGAATAAAGGCATTGCCATCACCAAATAATGTGGGCAAAGGAGAAGACCATTCTCCTTGACACTAAAACACCAAGTAAATAAAATGAAGTGTTTAACCAGCATACGATCTGGTTACAAACTTAAGGGCCCACGATAGTAGCGCAGCCGTTTCGAGGGTGAAATCGTTTGGCTTGGACACCTTTACTAATGCACGGAGGCAATAGACTTACTAGGAAAGCTCTTCCACGCAATTTTCCCTAACAGTAAGGATCGGGTTTTACTAAAGCCAGAGGATCATGCGCCAAACCAAATACGGGATAAAATAATTATGGTTATGAACTTTAAATCCAGCATAAAGTACTTTCCTAACAGAATATGGATCAGATTCTTGAAAGCACATTAATATCACACGATACACATAAGATCAAAGCATAAGCAAGCTATTTCAACAGGAAATGATCTGGTTTTGAAAAACGACAGAGTGGCGATTTCAATCCAATTCTCAGGGTTACTGAAAGTGTCGTGGAAATATTTTAATAAAGAAAAGATCGAAAGAAATTTCAAAATGAAAAATCCAGTCAAACTATAGAAAATCAACTACTAAGGTAATTAGGTTGGGATACATCTACTAGATTAGAACAGTATCAAGGTATACTACTCTACTTTATCAATCATAAATTATGTATTTTATAAGTAACACTATTTGAAGAAAGTAAACTACTCCTTTACAACGTACTAACTATTCTGCTTCTTAATTTGTGAATCAGAAAGGTTTATAAGATATTTAGAACTCTTACAATAGATTATGTTATTTGATTCAATATTATGATTATTTAATTAATCTAAGAAACCTAATAACTAAACTATACAAGCGGTTTGCCAAATATACAATGATTGAAACAATTTATCTCGCTCCGCTCTCCTTGATTGTTCTGAGGATATGCATTCATGGTTATCGGTACTCGAGAAGGACGTGTATCAAAATGGCTTTCGAAAGATGTAAATAAAATGAGTGTGATTAAATATAACTTAACTTCCACAAATATATGAAAACTAAGTAATGTCCAATTACATATGATAACTTAAACATTGTGATTTATTCCATAAGCAAATGACTTTAACGGAAAAAGATATTATGAACAACTAATCTATTAATCAAGAAAAAAAACTTTTCTAGCAACTAATTGAAAGTTAAAGGTATACTACTCTTATATGAATCCCATGTGAGGAAAATATGACTAAAGCCTATTCTATGAATCTTTTCAATAACCACACAATGAAGAAACAAGTCCTATGCTATGATCCATTTACAAAGTACTTATGTGTTTCTCTAGAGATTAATATGTTTAATACTAAATTCAATATACACAAAGATAAATTAAACTGAGCTAGAGATATAATTCCCAAACGTTAGAACAGTAACGAATGAAGAAATCAAAAACAAAAGAGACAGAACAAAACACAATTCAACACACACTAAGGTAAAAGGAAGTGAATGATAGGGATGGAACTTGATATATACTTTAAATGATCTAGACTAAGGTCCTAATTATAGATATAATCATTGTCTAATTACAAAATAGAATGTGATTTAAAAGCCAAAGAAACAGAACTTTAAACAGGTTTAAAAGAGAATGGGAAATATTAAAGGTTGGACGAAGGGCTGAATGACAATCTGAATGGACGGTCTGAATGACAGTTCGTATGAGGAAAACAATGGAAATTAGGAAATAAATGGACTAAATGATCTAAATATCAGGTGATTTTGTGCATATGAGAATAGGATGCATAAAGGATAGTAATTGAACCTAGTTAATAATAGAAATAGGAAAGATATTATTGGTACTAATTTATGGTTGTAAGAGACTATTCCCTATTATGAAATGAAACAAACTGAAATATAACTAAAACTAGTTCATAGCTAAAAAGAATTGACATAACTAATTCTAACTACAAACACAACCTAGGATACTAAATTAACTAAATTCTATCTAATTGGAAAACATACCATTTGATATTAAGTCGAAAAGGAAACTAGAAGCAAAACAAAAAGGAAAAATAGAAACAAACTACGTGCTTGACTGATTACTTTAATTCAAGAAATAGAAATTATATTAACAGCACGACATTACGCATAATAAATCATATGCTACAAGAAACAAGGAAATGAACAATATCACCTAACACGAAACCAATTTGCATAAATAAAGCATAAATAGAAACTACTTATACGTGAGAAAGGAGATAACAAGAACACACACATGAATGGAAACCACTGGTTGTTGAGGGGCCCTCTCAACAATCAGGGTGTCGTTTCAATCAATCACTCACAGGAACAAGAACATGTATACACAGTGAAAATAGGAATTATATTAACATTCAGAATAGAGTTTCCACAAAGCTTCCTTTCTGATGTTGAGTGATATATTTACAAACTAGCTAACTAACTTTGCTTTCACTTGGAGAGGACTATATATAATGTTTACAAGGATGAGCGGGTCGACCCTTTCAGTGGTCGATCGCTCCTAAAATAGTCGACCTTTATGGCGAACAAACAACCATACGACAACGCACAATATTCTTCCTACTCTCTCGTGCGTCGGTTCTTCTTGCGCGTACTACGGCGTATAGATTCTAATTTACATGGACTTGGATTGTGGTGTCCAATGGAGAAAGCAGGATGGTGAGCCTTCTCATAGCAACGACCGTCATAGCATCAAACACATGGACAACAAAATAGCTGAAGACCATTTTGCGCTTTAATCACTTGGGAATATGCCAACTAACAGTGTGCGGGATGATCGGCAGGCTGAATGGCAATCTGGATATGCTATGTGTATATCTAGCGTGAATGAGTGTCCAATGTTGGCTCATTTAAAGACTACAATCTGCAAAACAAATTCATATATCACACATATTTCCTATTATAACATAATTGCTTGGTAAAATCATGAAATAATAAAAATAAACCAATGCTTGCATAAATTCCTAATGTGTTCGTACTTGCGGTTGAATCATAGGCTGTATGACAAGAAACATGTCAAAAAGGTCACAAAATAGATTCCCAAAGAGTAAATTTAAAGACAAGAATAGTGACAAAATTGGGATCAACAAAGACACTGAAAGAGATGCCAGGGTGAAAGTAACACTTCCCACCTATGAATGATGAGGAGAAACCACTCATGCAGAGCTTGGGTGAAACTTGGGCATGTTTTCACAAGGATTATCGGTGATGGGTGCACACAAAATCTACAACAAAACCTAAACACTCCAAATTTTCCATACTTGGCAGTCCAGCTAGACTCACGACAAAGAGAGAGGAAGGGACAGACCACTGCCAAACCCTAACATGAGCCAAAGAGAAAAACAAGCAGCCATTGGCAGGTAGATGGGCACATCTTGGAGAGTTCACGTAGCATTAGGGTAGTCCACACATAGAGAATCGCCAAGAAGAAATCCATCCGATCATTTATTACCACCATATATCTTCACAATCTTGGAGTTCTGGGTGTAATGGAGCTATGAATTCTTTGCTACTTTACTCCTTTGGGATTTCGTACCAGCCACTATCAAAAGAGCTATTTAACGATATTTAAGATCAAAAATATTGTTACTTCTGAGTTTAATAGAAACTATGGTGTGATAACTATTTAGAGGCTAAAAGAAAATTAAGATATTAGAAGGAGATCATGAACCCTACTCTATAATATCAAAAGTATTTCTCTATTTTAACCATTTCAAAGAAAAAACTTTAATCTAGCCAAGATAAGAACGAACTCTCATGAGCTCCATAGTGAAACTAGTCGTTGGACTCTTCCTAAAACACCATGGGTGGAAAGGATCTGCATCTCTCTGAGAATAGGAACATTGAAGATGAAAATCACTTCCTCTTAGAGTTACCTGCGTACACCCACATTGGATCTCATTTTCATAATCTTTCTTGCAATACCGACCTTCGTAGCTTTTTAACTTGTCAAAATTATAGTGAGCTTGGGAGGCTTCTCACCTAGCTCTTTGAGCATACAAATACATTTTTGAAACAAACTAATTAATTATTCTCTTTAGGTACGATAGACCAAATTCTCTTAGTGGACGCTAACCATTATCATCATCATCAACCGAGACATATTTTAAATGCTTGGTATCAAAGGAGTTATTTAAGGATATTTAACTAGGCATATCTTAAATGTTTGGTCTTGAAAAAACACAGCCTTAAAACTCAGGTATGGTTTTGCAATTAAAACTCGGGAAAGGCTTTTGCATTAATCCTAGAGATCATGAGGAGCTAAATTTAAATTGAGTTTAGTATTTTTATTCATGGATGACATAATATTTATTACATAGTTAGGTCCAAATGAGATTATTATTTTTACTAATGGGCATTCTCTTGTCTTTGTCGTGTTTTATAAATTTTTATGTAGTTTTTTGTATTATCACTTGGTGTTTATATAGTCATTGATTTTTAACATCTTTTTCAAAATACATTTTGTTTTAATTTTAATTTTAATTATTTTAATTTTAATTGATGGCCCACAAAATATATTTATTACATTTTACTTTTTGGAAGTAAAAAGTAACTTTACAACATCTACATCATAATCGACAAGTAAAAAGTAATGTTACAACATCTCCCTCATACTCGTTACGACATCTCCATCAAAATCAACAATATTATTTATAGTCGACATTTATAAGAGGAACGTGACATGATGAATGTCACAACATCTCCCTTATAGTGGGCTATAAAGTCCCTTTGAGCGCAATAAATCAATACTAAAAATAATATTAGTTTTATATAAAAATACATAAATTTTATTACTTTTGAATTATATATAATATGTGATAGGAAATTCCTAAAACACCATGGGAAGAAAGGTTTGGCCAACTTTGTGAGTCTATGGGCATGGAGGAAAAACCTAGGAGTGACCTCGGTACATCCACATTACATCGTAGTTTCCAAATCTTTGCTACAATTCTAATCTTCATAACATTCTAACTTGTCAAACTTATAGTAACATAGCTACTCTTCTTTCTCATGTTTTCAATGATAGGAATCAATTTTTATATAAATCCAAATAATTTCTCTTGTTTCTTAAAATGGAATGAACCAAATAGGTTGAGGTAAATCTTCATAATAATGGTAATCATAAAATATTTCAAATCTTCACACATCATGTAGGGTGGAAATTATAAGAGTCCCATGTAGTGGTCTACTTGGAATTTATTTATAAATAATAATTATCATAATATTTATATTTGAATAAATTAAAACTTTTAATTTGGCATTAATGTTTAGTTTAATTTGTTAAACAAGTTTACTATTACAAATACATCAAATACAATAAATGAATGCTTACCAACTATCCCTTACATAAAAACATAATTCAATACAACCCAAATACCTTATATACTTTATAAAATGAATAAATAATAAATTATTGTGAAATAACTAAATTAAACAAAAAAACCATCATACACAATGGTTACTTCTTATTAATTAGTGAAACTAGAAAAATAAAAATTGCTACTCTTTTTCCATCATATAAATAAACTTAATTTTACTCATAATCATTATTAACATCAATAATTATCTACTCAAATTTAAACTTTGTCATATTAGAACTTTATCAATCTAAACTATTTAAGTTAAACAAAATAAATTAAGCATAATTATTGAAGAAAAAAAATGATCACATTAATAATATTATACATTAGTTATTTAAAATGCAAAATAGTTTTTATTAAAAGTTTTCAATACAAACTATTAAATTTTAAGAAATAAACTAAATATAATTATTAAATTAAAAAATATTCAAGTTAATAATATTAATTAGCATAGTCACCTAATTTATGGTTGGTACAAGCTTATGGACACCAAATTAAGTACCATGAAAGTATATGTGATCCATCCTTCATTTATCTATTCATGCATAAAATAAGGGTTATCCATTTTTCACGTTCTTCTAGTTATGTACCATGAGCTCTTGGTTATCTTTTAAGAAGAACAAGTTACTTTTTAGATTCTTTTTTTAGAAATGTTTGTTTAGAATTTCAAAATGCTTCCACAAAAAAATTATATAGGGTATTCCATCCAAAAATTCTAAGATACTAACACAACCATGAACTTGTGGCTAGTGAACACCAATAGTGTGACTAATAAGTTATAGAAGTTATTAGTTGCTTGTTCTAGCCTTATTTTAGTTAAATGAGTTATCTCTCACAAAATGCAAATTATCCATGTATCACCTAAAAGTTATCAAAGGATCAATTATACTTTATATATTTTTTTAATAATTGTAAATATTTTGAATTTATAACCACTGCCATAAATTCAAAGCAATGTGGAAAAAGCAATAAATACTTATGCACTTCAAAATCTCAAACAAAAACACCTATTATATAAAAATACAAAATAATCTTTATCAAAACTTTATAAACTTAACAAAATTAACAATTTAAAATTAAATAAACAAACTAAATAAACACTAACTAACAAAGAAAGAATAAACTAAATAAACAATAACAAACAAAGAAATAAATAATAACATAGTGATAGATCAAATGATATTAGCATGCTTAATGATATCCAGATACATTTTTACCATGCATCCTCGCCTTTTTGGCCAGATCGATAACCCCTCTCTCCATTTCACAGCCAGCCTCACCATTTCACCCAGCCATTTGGTTAGGAAAGAAACCCTAAATGAGTGACGAGTAATTATCTCTGCCTTCGCCATTGGATTCACAATCCGATTAAATGTTTTCTGATGACCGAGGGTGTCGGCCGGATAGATAAGCCCTCTTTCCAAAGCCCTCTCTCCATTTCACAGCCAGCCTCACCATTTCACCCAGCCATTAAGATAAATATCCAGAACCATAAGAAAATAAAAAATAACAAGGGGTTAGATCAAATGATCTTATCATGGTTGATGGCATCCTGGAATTTTCCAGCCCACCACCTCATCGCATTACTATAGTCCAATTCTAGCTTTATATAAACGTCTTTCCAAATGTTGTAAATGTTTTCTTGATGACCTAGTGGAAGGGTGTCGGCCACATGGATAAGCCCTCTCTCTAAAGCCTCAAATGCCTCCGCACTACCCAGGCAAACAGCCAGCCTCACCATCTCACCAAGCCAGTTGGTTACGAAGGAAACCCTAAATGAGTGAGGAGTAATTATCTCTGCGTTCGCCATTGGATTCAAAATCAGATTAAGCAAAATACATAATTTTTCTTGGACACCAACTTGACTTACTGAACTAGAAAGGCGAGGATGAACTAGAAAGGCGAGGATCCAGGCAAAACAGTTCAACACAGGTTTCGTAGAGTGTCCAATCACAACGCCTTATGAGATCAAACAGCCATAATAGAGAAGACCACAACGATGCACGTATTAAATATTGAACGCGCAGCATAGGAGACTCACAGAATGTAATTCGGAATACCGTGGAACGAAACTCTTCCAACAGTGCAGATCTACAGGTATCTGCAACAGCCTTGGCTGAGTATGTATTTGCGGCCTCAAAGTATCCCACGATATATTGCTCCACTTCTGTGCGACCTAGTTTTGGTTTTAATCTACTTGGAATCATAGTAATCGCAGACAACATGTCTTTTAAACTCTGCTTCAGCATCTCTAAATCTCCGCTATTAATACCAAGGCTGAGCCTGGCTGCAAGATCCGGCAAAATGTTTATCTGCAGAGAGGATAGCATCGCTCGAAGTGTGGTTTCTTGCTCTGGACTCCAACGAACAGCATCCAAATATTCCATGCATTTCTGTATGCCCTCGTGAAACAACATTTCAGAAACAACGGGTAGAATAGCCAGGGCTTAGTCCACACCACCGGAGAAATGGAAGCGCTCTTGTGCTTCACAAGAATACATGAGCTGAAAACATTTAACATAAATCTCTGGATCAACAGAAGCTCTTACCTTCAGTTCAAGAGGGCGCTCATCCGGCAAAGACCAGCGATCAGAAAGACGGGCTTCATAAAATTCAGATTTTTTGAGAATGTGAGAATGAAGGTAAATAGGGTTTTCTTCATCTCCGTCTTTACTCACAATCTGTAATTTGATGTCAGCAGTTTCCTGATCTCCAAATTGGAACACCTGTTTCTCCATTGCTCCTATCAACGAGTTTGGAGAAAGGAGAATGAATGATAGAAAAGAATAAAATGGCAAATAGATCTAACCGCTTCGGAGGAATGCTATCTTGCAGAATACCGCAGAAAACCCCTCTCCCACATTACGGCAAAAATGCTATATTGCAGAATACCGCAGTAAACCTCTCTCCCACATTACGGCAAAAATGGTATCTTGCAGAATACCGCAGAAAACCCCTCTCCCACATTACGGCAAAAATACTCTCTTGCATAATACCGCAGAAAACCCCTCGCTATTATTATTTATATACGTTAATGGCAATGATAAGCCCTAGCGTGTGGTAGGACCCACCACCGCTGCCCAGGGCCATAATGATATGGTACAGGATCAGCATATGACATGGCCAGTCAAAGCTGGACCCAATGACTTCCAGATTACATAGGAGGTTTCAAGACAATATGAAGGAAGGACTTCGAGATTCCATAGGAGGTTTCAAGACAATTTGAAGGAGAAAATTACTTTCTTATGCGATGCGTTCAATTTGGCGGATTTTATGGGGCTTTGGAATCATTATAAAACTCAAAAGTGTGACTTAATAATGATGAAAGTCTAGAGTTATGGAAAGTCATGCAAAATATATAAGAAAAATACATAAATCAAATTTGTAATTTTGAAATTTTATATAAAGTTTGTTACAATATTTAAATAAATTTATATAACACTTTAATTTTCTTAAATCACCGTTTTTATATTGAATTTTTTTTAGTGTGGAGATAATGTGACATGAAACTAGGGTGGATTTATTTCAACCAAACTAAGTCATATACAAGTATAAAAAAAACAAAATTCATTTGTACAAATGGACATACATACATACATATAAAGATATATTATATTCACACACCAAAGGGAAACTTCACGACAAAAACCAAGGGATGTTTATCCTAGGAGGTTGGAAAACAAATATTAGAAGAGAACAACCCACAAAACATGCAAATGTGCCACAACATATGTGGTAAAAAAAAATACAATGGATGTAATGTACCCAATCGAATATTTTAATTTATGGTTGCTTATGGGACATGGTCGGTCAAAGCTAGACAAAATGAATTCCAAAGTAGATAGTAGGTTTCAAGATGATAGGATGAAGAGAAACACTATTTCTTACGAGATGAAATAAAATTTGGCGATTTTAAGGGCCCTTCGAACGGATTTTAAATTCCAAGGTCTTAGTCCAATAGATGAAAGTGAAGATTTATGGAATGTTGTGCAAAATATACATGAAAAATAATGAAATCAGATTTGTACTTTTAGGATTTTACATAGAATTCATTACAAACGCTCAACCAAACCCACTTAATAACGCAATTTCCTAGAAAGATCGTTTCTAGATTGAAAAATATTTTAGTGTGGGGGTAATGTGGAAGGGTACTAGTTCCATGGGTGGATTTACTTCAACCAAACAAAGTCTTATACAAGCATAACAAAAGATAATTACAAACATAGAAATGGACACATACATACATACATACATACATACATACATACATACATACATATATATATATATATATATGCACATACAAAAGATAAACTTTATGAGAAAAATCAAGGGAAGTTTGTAGATTTTGTTTATGTCCATTTGTACAAATGAATTTTGTTTTTGTTATACTTGTATATGACTTAGTTTGGTTGAAATAAATCCACCCTAGTTCCGTGTCACATTATCTCCACACTAAAAAAAATTCAATCTAAAAACGGTCATTTAAGAAAATTAAAGTGTTTTATAAGTTTGGTTAAACATTGTAACAAACTTTATAAAAAATTTCAAAATTACAAATTTGATTTATGTATTTTTCTTATATATTTTGCACTACTTTCCATAAATTTAGACTTTCATCATTATTAAATCACACTTTTGTGCTTTATAATCAGTTCCAAAGCCCCATAAAATCCGCCAAAATGAACGCATCGCATAAGAAAGTAATTTTCTCCTTCAAATTGTCTTGAAACCTCCTATGTAATCTGGATGTCATTGGGTCCAGCTTTGACTAGCCATGTCATACGCTAATCCTGTACCATATCATTATGGCCCTGGGCAGTGGTGGTGGGTCCTACCACACGCTAGGGCTTATCATTGTAATTAACGTATATAAATAATAATAGCCAGGGGTTTTCTGCGGTAGTCTGCAAGATACCGTTTTTGCCGTAATGTGGGAGAGGGGTTTTTTGTGGTATTCTGCAAGATAGCATTCCTGCGAAGCGGTGAGATCTATTTGCCATTTTATTCTTTTCTATCATTCATTCTCCATTTCTCCAAACGCAATGATAGGAGCAATGGAGAAACAGGGAGCAATGGAGAAACAGGTGTTCCAATTTGGAGATCAAGAAACTGCTGACATCAAATTACAGATTGTGAGTAAAGACGGAGATGAAGAAAACCCTATTTACCTTCATTCTCACATTATCAAAAAATCTAAATTTTATGAAGCCCGTCTTTCTGATCGCTAGTCTTTGCCGGATGAGTGCCCTCTTGAACTAAAGGTAATAGCTTCTGTTGATCTAGAGATTTATGTTAAATGTTTTCAGCTCATGTATTCTTGTGAAGCACAAGAGCGCTTACATTTCTCCGGTGGTGTGGACGAAGCCCTGTGATAGCCAAAACCGAGCCGACTAAACTTGGGTTTAGGGCTCAGTCAATATTCAAATTTAAAATTTTCACTTTTACCTTTCACGCCGACCACTTTTCTTTTTCACGAGTCGGGTGAAACTTGTCTATGTCCGACTAGACAAGTTTACAAATTTTAGTCGATACTTCACTCAACCAAAATTACTCCGACTTACTTGTCCGACTGATTTTTACCTCGACCACTTTCACTCCGACCAAGTCGGACCTTCGACCAAGTTGGCTCTCCGACCAAGTCAGACCTTCGACTAAGTCGGCTGACTCACCGACCACTCTAGTCGGCTCACTTTGGTCGAAATTTGCAGAATATGTTTCTTCGTCTAAAGACTTAAGAAATTACAAATACTTTTCACCTGTGAGTAAAATGAAGTAAAATAAACACATTTACAAATCCAAATAACTTATGAGAAACATATGCCCAAATATGTAGGAATACTTGAGTCGACCAATGTGCCGTAAAACCTGGAACTTTCACGTGGTGAGATTTTTATGGGTTCTTGTTCTTTTACTTATTAGTAACTATAAAAGACATTTACAGGAGTAAATATGGAAACATGTGCGGCCAAATAATCATGCATTCAACCACAAAATATTTCATATATTAACTATGTTGAAATAACAAAGTACTACAAACTTGTCGGTTACAAAATGGTCGGTCCAGACTTGTCCGTTCAGACTTGTCGGTCTATAGATCTTCAAGTGGTCGATTAAATCACATGCACAGAAGCTTGAGCTTCGACTTCTCTTTCTCACCCGGAGTTCCTCTAGTGTCTATCTACTATTGTCTCTGTGTTCCTGTGTTCAACTGATTTACAAAAATGCTTCTTCTATTTATAGGCAATTTGAAAATTGCTACAGCATGGGCCGACTGACTTGCCATTAAAGACTGTAATAACTATCTACCTAACAACTTAGCTTCTAAAATAAATTCGACTGGTTTACAGAGCCGAATTGAGGACTTTTCCTTCTTGTGAGACTGACAGACAAGATCTTGACTCGTATAGACTCTGACAGATTCGACTGGAAGTCAAGTACAGATCTGCGAGTAATTACGTTTTTCCAACACTCCCCCTTAATTATAAGCAGATGGGGTTTTTAAAACAAAAAATTACAAAATGTCTCAGAGCTTAGACATGCTCTGTTTATGACAGAGTTCATTGTGGAGAACTTGTCATTCCAAGATAACTACGCAGATACTGGAATGTGTCCTTTGCCAATGGCTTTGTGAAGATGTCGGCCTGTTGGTCTTTAGACTTGCAAAATTCCAAACAAATTTCCTTGTCGTTTACCAACTCTCTTATAAAATGAAACCTTATGTCGATGTGCTTGGTTCTCTTGTGAAACACATGATTCTTTGATAATGCTATGGCTGAATTGTTGTCGCAGAAGATTGTTGTCGGTTCTTGATGGTTCTGTGACAAGTCTTTTAAGACTCTCCTCATCCAGACAGCTTGACATGCAGCATTTGTTGCTGCAACATACTGTGCTTCAGCTGAAGATAGAGTTACTATGGGTTGTTTCTTTGAATCCCATGAAACAACACCTGTACCAAAATGAAATGTGTATCCAGATGTGCTTTTCCTATCATCTATGCTGCCTCCATTGTCACTGTCAGTGTAACCAATGAGTTTACAATTTTCTGATATTGAATATATAATACCAACGTCTTTTGTGCCACTTACATACCTCAGAATTCTTTTACCTGCTTGCCAATGTGAGTATTTTGGTGACTCCATGAACCTTGAGATCAGACTTACACCATACATAATGTCTGATCTTGTTGCTGTCAAATACATAAGGCTGCCAACAATCCTTTTGAACAGCGTAGGATCTACAGTGGATCCTTCATCATCCTTGCTCAATTTTAAACCTGTTATTACTGGTGTTGGGGCTGTCTTGCAGTTAGACATGTTGAACCTTTTTAAAACTTCCCTTGCATACTTAGACTGTGATATAAAGATACCACTTTCAGACTGCTGAACTTCAATGCCCAGAAAAAACTTCATAAGCCCCAGATCAGTCATTTCAAATTCACTTTCCATGACTATTTTAAAATCTGCTATGCCATAATCTCCAGTAAATATTAAATCATCTACATACATGCAGACAATTAACATCTTACCTTTCTCATCGACTTTGGTTTACAAAGTCGGTTCACTTTCACTTCTGTGAAATCCATTTTCAATGAGATAGGAATCAATACGACTGTACCAAGATCTAGGAGCTTGCTTCAATCCATAGAGTGCCTTTTTCAGCCTGTATACTTTATGCTCTTGACCTGGAACTTCATACCCTTGTGGCTGTTCCACATATACTTCCTTTTCTAGATAGCCATTTAAAAATGCTGACTTGACATCCATTTGATGAACATGCCATTTGTTTTGTGCAGCAATAGCCAAAACTGTTCTGACTGTATACATGCGTGCAACATGTGCAAACGTTTCATTGAAGTCGATGCCGGGTTGCTGTGTGAACCCTCTTGATACCATTATTGCCTTGTGCTTTTGCACATTCCCATCAGCATCTTGCTTTGTCTTATAAATCCATTTGACACTGATTACATCCTTGTCTTTTGGTACATCGACCAGTTCCCATGTTTGGTTTTTCTCAATGCATTCTATTTCTTCATCCATGGGTTGAGCCCATACTTCTTCTTCAATAGCTTCTTCAAATGTTAGTGGATCACATATAGGAGAAAATAATGTAAATAGAGAGAATGAATTAGGTGTACCAGCTTCATATATCTCCTGCAGACTTCTTGTCTTCACCGGTTCTGTCGATGTCAACCTCGACGAAATGCTTGATGGAGTCTACTGTCCTCTTGGTGTACTTGTCAGTGTAGCTTGAGCTGCTACTTTTGTCGATGGTCCTTGTGCTGAACCATGTCTTGGTGTCATGGGAGTCATCGGTGCTCCGACCGGTTGACCTACATGTGGTATTTGAACCACTTCCTCTTCCATATCATCATTGTCAATGTTCGACACAATCTTGACATTTATGTCGACGGTTCGATCCCATGATTCGTTCTCGACAAATTGAACATCCAGACTGATTATCACTTTCCTTGTGATGGGGTCATACATCTTGTATGCTTTTGTGTCTTCTGAATAGCTGACAAAAATACATTTCTGTCCCTTCTTGTCTAGCTTCTTTCTCACCTCATCTAGAATATGAGCATATGCAACACAACCAGAAACTTTTAAATGTGAAACACTATGATTCATACCTGTCCATGCTTCTTGGGGAACTTTGTTCTTCACACTCTTTGTCGGACATCGGTTCATAATGTAAACGGCAGTTGCGACTGCTTCACCCCAATACTCATTTGACAAATTCTTGGCTGCTTGCGTGCCATCTCCATGATGGTTATGTTCTTTCTTTCGGCAATACAATTCTGCTGAGGTGTATACCGTGCAGTGAATTGTTTCTGTATGCCATGGGTCTTGCAAAAATTCAGAAATTCATTTGAAACATATTCACCTCCTTTGTCAGTCCTTAAGATCTTGATGCGGTGACCACTCTGGTTCTCGACGGGTGCCTTGAACTGCTGAAAATAACCAAATGCATCAGATTTGTGTTTCAAGAAATATACCCATGTATTTCTTGAGTAATCATCTATAAAAGTTAGAAAATACTTGCAGCCACCAATGGATGATGTCTGCATTGGACCACAAATGTTAGAGTGCACAATTTCAAGTGGTGTGCATGTTCTATAGGAATTTTTGACTGGAAATGTCTCTCTGTGCTGCTTGCCAAAAATGCAGCCTTCACAAACCTTCTCTGGTCTGTCGATCAATGGTAATCCGTTCACCATGTTCTTTGTGTGCAGTAGCTTTAGCCCATCAAAATTCAGATGTCCAAATCTGAAATGCCAGAACCAGGATTCATCCTGAACTTCTTTCTGAAATGCAGCTTGCAAATTCGCGCTGTAATTTTCTCTCTTGTCGAGGATCTCGACTTTTTCTTCACTTTCTGCCTTGAATGCAGCTCCTGTCTTTGTCTTCCCTTTTATGTTGGGAACTATCCTCAATGGAAACAAGCGGTTTCTTGTCATTGGCACGTTTGCTATCAGCTGGTTGCTTGGACGCTTGTCTTTGATCACACAGTGTTCATCTTCCATGTAGACTCTGTAGCCCTTTTGTAACAAATGTCCAATGCTTAATAGATTATGTTTCAGACCTTCGACATGATAGATATCAGGGATATACTTACTCTCCCCCTGTTTGGTTAGAATATCAACAGTGCCTTTTCCTAAGACAGTAACTTGGACATTGTTTCCAAGTGTAACATCAGTTTTAACTGAAGTGTCTAGACTGGAAAACAAATTTAAATTACCAGTCATATGGTTGCTACATCCTGAGTCTAGGTACCATATGTCATGTGGACTTTCTTGAACAGCATTGCATTCAAGTAGAGATGTCGATGCCATTAACATTGCTCCTGTCGACATGTTGGTGGCGTTTTCCAATTAATCACTCACAGAAACAAGAACATGTATACACAGTGAAAATAGGACTTATATTAACATTCAGAATAGAGTTTCCATAGAGCTTCCTTTCTAATGTTGAGTGATAGATATACAAACTAGCTAACTAACTTTTCTTTCGCTTGGAGAGGACTATATATAATGTTTACAAGGATGAGCAGGTCG